>PNEQ01134534.1:0-21275 GCA_003012365.1 Medauroidea extradentata | reverse complement strand
AATTAAGTGACGTCATCAAAGGCAGGTGATGCAATCCAAGATGGCGACTGCAAAAGGTCAAGGTCATCCAAGATGGCGGACGGGATCCAAGATGGCCGCCGGGATCCAAGATGGCCGCCGGGATCCAAGATGGCGGCCGCGGCTCCCCCGCTCCCCACCCCCAACCCCCTGTCCCCGGAGCCCCATTTTACATCTACTCCTACAGTTATAGATTAACGCTTTTAGCGTTGAATTATGTACCACGCCCTCTTAAATGTGGACACTGACTCGACAAAAGTTTCATGCAACTCCAATCGAGCTGTCCACTTTGCCACACATACCGAAAATTTTATCTTGCACTGAGACTGACATTAATTAAACACACCACATAATTTGTAAATGGCCACAGAACCAGCGGGGTTACACTAGAATCTACGATAGTTTAATGAGAACACCGTACCCGTTAATTGCCAACATAACTCTAATTAAGGTTTATGGCACACGAGTCTGAAAATTAGCAGCGCACTATAATTTAACTTCAGAACAATTGGCTAATAAGTGAAATCTAAACGTCCTGCAAGCAATGCGCAGCGCACAAAACAAATCATTATTGTTAAATTCGCTGAAATTTTTTCTTTCGGGTGATAATGTTGGTAGTACGGTCGTACGGTATTTGCCGTTTCCCCTTGACCCTCTTCAGCGAACACGCTTCCAAATAAGGACGACAACCTAATACGTGAGTGAGTGCTTCTTTTATTCCTCTTTCGTAACTCTGTGATCAGAACTGTCAAAATTAACTGTATCTTAAAAATAAAAATAAAAACTAATACATGGACATAGAAAGGGGTGTAAACAGAATATTTATTTTCTATTCAATTTTGCCTCATAGCACAGTTCCATATCGGAACTACAGAATCGAAATATTATTTGTGTTTTCAAAACGCAGGGACTGTTGTTCTGTAATGAATGATCTCTCATAACTAAAAATGAAAGACAAGTCAATCTATATAACAGAAAATAACTGAAGGGGAGCCCAAAAATCAGGATCGTATTGTGGTAATACAAATATAATTTACAGTTTGTTAATTGTTATTGTAGACGGAGAACAAACGTTCGAAATGAATTCGATTGACATTTAATAAATTAAGAGCGTATTAGGTAAAGCATGACAAAAGGTATCTAATTTTGACAATGTAAGCTGTAAACTAAATTTAATATATATATATATATATAAACTGATTAACTAACCAAAAATTTGTTCAAGTTACTCGTAAAAGTTGAAGAAAATCAAATAATCAAGTCACGGATTTTGTCATTTATTTTGCTTTAGTGCTCTACAATAGTAATAGAAAAATAAAATTTCACCAAATAATCGTTGTAAAGGTAAGGTTCCACACCTAGGCCATACTTTTTTAAAGATCGAATTAAATTATTCACGGGAACAGTTACGTGTGGAAACCCTATACAGGATAAATTTACCGTTGGAATTTTAACTATAGGCTAGAATCGATCTCTGCGGCCTGTCGGCCAATGAGAGACGTCGAGCGAACATATAAATGCTTGCGGTCTAGTCTGCTACCAGAAAATAACGTGAGTTTTGAACGTCCCTAGTCAGAACCATTTTATAGCAGAGGCTGCGATGTGGCAACACTGCAGGCGAGGGTCACATTGCCGGAGTTTCGCACTCCAACTCGGCAATCTCTTTTCCTGATCGCCGGTCGGACTAGGTGTTGTACAGACAGATCATTCAGGAAAATTTATTGCTGTGGTAGAGCGTGAAGCTATGGTGAAGTGACCTTGTTTACAGCGTTGCCACATCAGAAGCCGCGGCTTCCCACTAGACACAGCTACGCCTGTGTGCCCACACCATAACTATGCGCGGGGATTGATTTAACATATCGATTAGATATTTCAGTTATTAGTAGTTTTACATATATATAAACATCAGCTTCAAAACAACTTATTCTTTAGAATGTTTTTGCTCCCTTTGTTGATCTTACGTGCAGAATTAAAGTATATACGGTTTTGTAGCATGGTTTTAAAGTATAACCAGCCAGTGGTCTAATAGAGATGGGAAAAATTTGTGGCTTCACTGACCTGTAGGCTAGTCTCCAAGAACATATGTGTATTCAAGCAGACATTATCTGCTCACTGGCTGCTCGATGCGCAGTGATATGGGCCTGCATTTAGTTGCTTCTGTACTATTTATTGGCTAAGGTACTTCCAGGAAGTGACAAATAAGTCACGGGCTAATTGCGAAAGTGGCACGAACTTACAGTTGCAGGAATTATAGCTTGGGACCAAACGAAAACACGAAGTTTTCACGTCTCTATCTATAGGTTGAAATTCTAAGCTGTCCACACAATGATCCATTTGCAAATTTGCGTTTATATGAAAGAATGTCGCCGCGGACTTGGTTGCAGACAAATGGGTTCCCTATAACAACATGCAAAATTCGCGTTATTGCTTGGGAACAGACTTCGACTTCACTGACCTGTATAATTTAGAACATAACTTGTAATGTCATTGGCGCCCGCCTACTGTGAGTGAGGCACGGCGCTAAGGGCGATGTTGACCTGCTCGTCTGGTGCGGTATCGCCTCTACCACAAGACACGGGCGTCGTATATCACTCCCCTGACACTTTCTGTGATGACCCCATCTTTGTATTGGTGGAAAGCACTAAGCAAAGTCCATTGCGTGTTTCTATCCGGAGTAGTTTCACACGAATTCTTTGAGTATTTTTTTTTTCCAGATATAACAAGTTGAAAAAGCCGTTTTTAGCCATTTTGAGGGGACCCGGAATGATTTTTACAATTAAGTGGTGTTTTGAAACTACGTTTCCGCCATTGTTTGAAATGTATTTTACTTTCGTACGTTGACACAGTGGGCACTTGTTGAATAGTTTTGTAAGAAACGTATTTACGAACGCACTGCAGTGCATTTTACACATTACCGTTCAACTTGTAATAATTTGCGAAAAACGTTTCCCCCTGCAAGCCATGACGTTGTCTTCTATAGGCCGTTCACGATAAAGTTCAGCTGTTTTGCAGCCATATTTACTATCAATCATTAATATGAAAACTTCCAAGTAACTAAAAACCTGCGTGAACATTTCAACACTCTAAAAAAATTAACATCTATTGGCCCAATAAAACATATTTTTTATAAATTTAAAAGTTTAAATGAGTAGTTAAATTCCAACCTGTCCAAAAGTCAGGAAGAGTCTTGTTTATGGAAAAAAAGGGGGGACAGGGCCTATCATCCCGTAATAATCTACTTTAAAGGTGAATTACTTTGCTGAAAACACTGACTGTTTTCCATTTGCCTAGTGGAATTATTTCTGGGATGCTGCCACATTTGTAAAATGACGACTTATCTATAGAGAGAGGAATATTTTGCGAGTTCAACGACATGCGTGTTAGAATCCATTGTACTATTTATACACAAGCCCCGACCATTTGTCCACCAGCTGCTACTCACTGGAACAACACACAATGAACGAATATACGGGGCTTGAGTACGCATAGGACAATTCATTCTAGTCTGCAGGTCATTGAACTCGCGAATTATTCCTTTCCCTAAACTATATACTAAAACAAAGTCGGTTTCGTTACACAATTTATAACTCAAGAACGGCTGCACCGATTTTAATTATATCTGATTATTTGGATTGGACTCCGCCACGAATGGCAGAATAACTATTAACATATCGGAAAAATCACGGGAAAAAAAAAATACATACTATTATTATAAATTCCTGCAAAAATGAATATTCCCGCAACAATGAATATTGGTACACATAGATATCTGAACGCGGAGAATAATTTCACGCTATTTATTCCTCGATAACTCCACTAGATGACGCCGCAATTGGGGAGGGGGGAGGGAACAGTTCCCAGAAACATAAAGAGGGGCGAAGCCCCGACTTAGAAGGTGTCAACGCAAGTGAGACGGTAAGGCTCGAAGGCCCAAACCGAGACGTACTACAGGAACATAAAGAGAGCCGAAGGCCCGATTTTAAAGTCGTCAACGTAAGTGGGATGGTGAGGGCCGGAGACCCGAAACGAGGTGTACTACGCCAATTTCCGAAGTGTTTCAAACGTGTCGTCTTTTCGAGGGCCAAATTATACGCGAGCAAAGCCGCGCGTAAAGGCTAGATTTAATATAAAAATTCTAAAAGGCGTAACATTCTTTTTTAATCAGTTAGCAGTTTTTATTCTTGACCCCTAACTTCGAACACCTTCCGCCGGCTCTGGTCATGCCCTTGCTATTGTCTTCGACACAGCGAGCAAAACAATGTCTGCTTGAGGTTAGAATTTTTTCCCCCTATTTCGCAAAATGAGCATCACTGAAATTTATTAACTCATTTGCACACAGCGTGAGTCGTAAAAAAAAGACAAGCATTAATCATTACTGCAAATTCTTCTGCTTCACCTTCAGCTGACCGCTGAACATTCTCACCTCAAGAGTGACTGGGGAAAAAAAACTGACGTCCATTTAGATTTGTTACTTTTTTTTCCTTTTGAGACTAAAAGCATCCGTAATTTTTTAAAAGATTACTGCTTACTTATCCTTCCCCAAACCCTGAACTTAAATTTTTGTCACGGAAAAAGAGGCTTGCAGAGGTATACCGCAAAGAAAATGTTTTGTACAGACTACCATATACATATTTGTATATGACGAAGCGCGTATGAATAAGTTGAGTCATCCAAATATTTTGATGACAGGCAGATTATGTTCTCCAAACAAGAAGGTTTAGTACAGTTAAATAGACATACAAGCACTACTTCTTCCTTCCTTGTTGTCATGTGTGTTACATAACTCTCTGAAATATGGTTGTACCACAGAGACTAAACAGTAATACAGACGCGAAGTGACGTGGTGGCTCATTTGATATTGCCGAACTTCGCCGCTTATTGGCTGCCCGAGACTGTTGATGCCAGCCCCGTGTATGTTTGGTTCCTGCATGTTACGGCAAGTTTCCTGTTGGCCTGGCTGCCGACTAGTATTGCAGTGGCCTTACGCTGATTGGCGGTAGGCGTTTCCGCCATGTTGCTGGCCAGGGATGCCATTTTGCTGGCGTGTGTGACTGAGTTCGACTTCCTGCCGGCTATTTCACTTCTGTATTCCTAAATATTCTGAGGTTGTACGTTGCTAGTGTTCCTCGGAAGCATGTCTCCATGTACGCGCTATACGGGTTGTCTACATGCCGGCGTTGCTATAATGCTACGACTTGAGTGCTCGTATCTCAGAAACGGTTTTACTGAGCGTGTTCGGACAAGTGCACCTTTTTGCGTTCTTTCTGTCATCCCGGTCGCTACGATGGGTCGCTACACGTGAAAAGGCACAGCAATACTTGCATAATAACAGAGGCGGACTCATGTTTTATACGGATGGGATGGTGGTCTCACTTTGTTCCCTTCATACGTGTCGTCATGCATATGAATTTATTCCGGAAGGTCAACGTTCCATTCGTCATGGCTGTTGATTTAAGGTCACTTTACTTGTTCAGAAAAACAACCTTCACGTTGGTTGTATGCTCATACTACTGAGGCGTGGCTGATGTATTAGTTATTCTTGTTCTTGATTTATGTCTGGCTACCTGCACCCACGTACACAGGTTGTCCTGTGCATATATATTTTTACAGGATCTCCAGTAAATATATATATATATATATAATGTCCAGTAACTATATATAGATACAGGATTTCCAGTATATATATATATATATACACATATATACATATATATACAGGATGCAAGTAAATATATATACACATATATACATATATATATACAGGAAGTCCAGTGTGTGTATATATATATATATATATAGATATATAGATATAGATATATATACATATATAGGAATTCCAGTAACTACATTTATACATATATATACAAGATGTCCAGTATACATATACACATATATACATATATATACAGGATGTCCAGTAACTATATATATACACATATATACGTATATATATAGAATGTCAAGTAACTATATATAGATACAGGATTTCCAGTAACTATAAATGAACAGGATGTCCAGTGTGTGTGTGTGTGTGTGTGTGTGTATATATATATATATATATATATATATATATATATAGGAATTCCAGTAACTACATTTATACATATATATATATACAAGATGTCCAGTATATATATATATATATATATATATATATATGTATATACATATATACATTATTTACATATATATACAGGATGTCCAGTATATATATATACATATATACATTATTTACATATATATATATATATATATATACAGGATGTCCAGTATGTATATTGTATATATACATAAACATACATGTATATGTACATATATATACAGGATGTCCAGTATGTATATTGCATATATACATACATAAACATACATACATGTATATACACATACAGGATGTCCAGTAACAACCACATAATAAGCTCGAGATTTTTTAATGTTTGTCCATAATAAGCTCACGACGTGAATTCTGAGCTAAATTGGAGACGGAAATGTTTGTGGCAAAATGTTGAACGGTGACTAGAGATGTCGGTATATCGCGAAAACATAGCCTTGAAAACACTTTGGTTTCTTGCGACATGTATGGTTGGGTGATACACGTCAGACACAACGTAGCTGTCTGCAGACTCCAATAACTTACATCAATTTTCATAATAGCGGTATTCTTATTGGTTCAGTCAAATAGGGCAACAGTACTACGTACAAGCGAAAGTCAGTAATCATTTCATAAGTTGAACGCACGTTGAAACCGAGCAAACAATTAAGTTTTCCCGCGATAAACCATCATCTCTGACGTGACATTTTATATGCACAATATGTATTGCAACATTAGCACTGTCGTTAGTCCCCTCTTGCTCTCCACAGACGTATTATTTATCTTACTACTATTGTTATGACCTGAATACAATGGGTGCAGGTTAAAATCCCGAGCATTTCACGGCCACATTAACTTGACGCAAAAACATACATAAAATAATACTTGGGTGCGGAGCGCAAGAAGGGACTAACTCCAGTGCTGTGTTGCCACATTGTGCATGTAAAATGTCGCCGTACATTTTGCCACTTACATTTTCGTCTAGAATTTAGCTTAGGATTTATGTGGGGTGGACCTACTTATTATAAAGGAACACTGATCTTCGCGAAAATATTTTTGCCCCACTTTGTTTTAGTGACTTACGTGCACATCTGCATTTCTACTTCGTGGTTACTGGGCAGCGTGTCTTTGTGAAGTGACGTCTCTCATTTGATCATACCAATCACAGTAACGTTACTACAACTTCACAAGTTTTTTTATTTTAATAGTAAAACCACAAGACACGTCAGAGCTAAGACGTCCAATCGCTGACCACGAAGCAGAACTGCAGATGTGCACGTAAGTCACTGAAACAAAGTGGGGCAAAATTCTTTTCGCGAAAATTAGGGGTCCCTACTTATTATTATGAGGTTGTTTCTTGACGGCATATATATATATATATATATATATATATATATATATATATATATATATATATATACACACGCACACACACACATGTGTGTAATGAAAGGAATTGTTCGCGAGTTGAACAACCTGCATATGTTAAACTCCACTGTCATATGAATTCTCAAGCCTCATCTATTAGTATATTGTCTGCTGTTCCAGTGTGTAGCAGCTAATGGACAGATTGTCGGGGCTTAAGTATTCATAGGACCTTGGATTATAATATGCAGGTTAACTCGCCAAATATTAATTTCTATATATATATATATATATATATATATATATATATATATATATATATATATATATATGTGTGTGTGTGTGTGTGTGTGTGTGTGTGTGTGTGTGTGTGTGTGTGTGATGTAAGTCGCCAAACGTACTTTTTCTTCAACGAGTTCATTTGATTTGCTGCTGCGATCACCTCTATCGCTGGAAATTATTAGATAGAGCTATGTAACCCTTCACAAGGTGAATACGAAGAGTGCCGTTGATATACGAATGTAACACTGTCATTTTCCTTCCCAGGCTTCTCTTCTAAACGTGGTCCCGGTGTTACAACCCCACATACACGTAGGCCTAATATGACAGGAAAATTTCCCAGAGTTCATCGACTGCACGTAAGATTAAAGTGTCTCAGGGATTCTTTAGTCTCTTTCAGTGGCGAAGCGTGAAGTGTTGTAGGGTAAGCGATGATTAGCAGTGACTATACAGAGCTCTCGGTTGTCTGTGGAAGCATTTGACTGGTAGATGCAGGTACACTGCACAGCCAGTAGAGAGGAACTAATTCTCCAGTAATACGCCGATGTCTTAACAACACATCTGCCACGTGCTCAAAGTGTATAGTCAGCTCTCATAGTTAGAGCCACGATTTTATGGTGAAAAGATTTTTGCAACATTTGGTTTCGATGCGTCATGTGCACACCTGCAGCTCTGCTACATCGTCTGTGATTGGATGATATTACTCTCACTTGCCTTGGCAAATTATAGATGTACAGACTCACAATAATCTTATTCTGATTGGTGCCGTCAAATGAGAAACGTGTCTGAACAAAGACACGCTGCCAATAACCTTGAAACAGAACTGCCGATGTGCACGTGAGTCACTGAAACAAAGTGGGGCAAAAATATTTTCGCGACATAATCGTGGCCCTACTCATAGTGCTTGCCTTGGAACACGCCCACGCTTCGCCGCTGGTCTCTTTTTTTTTTCCTTGACGGCTGCTCCAATAACTACTCAGTCAAAAGAGGGAAGGCCAGCTGTGAAATCAACTTTACTAATTTTTAGAAATAAAATGTATGTTAATTTTTGGAATTACTCGAAACATAGCTTTAGCTAACATTCATTTACGAACATTTTCGGCACCTTGTAACAATACGAGATTATCTGATAAGTTACGTGCGCTATGCGCGTCTGTTTCCGAGGAGTCCTTATGTAATTTGCAAAGTTTTTCTCAGAGACACTTGGCAAGATTGCTGGAAAATTCCTGAAGGACGGCTGCATGAAAGACAGTAATTACGTGGCGTGGCTTCCGAAACGAATAATAAACTTTGTTGCGGAACATGGCCAACAGTTGTGAGATTAGTTTCTGGGAAGTGAGTACGTCTGTGTGTGTGCAGCACGTAGATCGTAGGTAATGGGAAAAATAATGGACATTACTCGCAGACAGTTGTAGTGTTCCCGAAGTCTTTTTGTTATTAAAGGCAAATAAACTGACTTTGGGAGACTCAATCTCTGTAAAGACGTAATAACTCCCTCACATTTTTTCCTCTTGAGACTTATGTAATGTTCACAGATAAGCAGCATTATGTTCGCTAAACCACCGCGATATTATACTGAATTATTATTGTAATTAAATAACTTCATAAGAGGCGAAATTAGGTGTCCCACCTGCTGATACACTTAGCCGCGACAGTTCACTAATACACACACCCATATACCTTTACTAGAGATTATGGTTAGAGATAATGATTTATCGCGGGAAAACATGACTGTTTCCTGGGTTTCAACACACGTTCAGCTTACCAGAATATTACTGGCTTTCGCTTGTACGTGGAGCTGTTGCCCTATTTGACTGAGCCAATAATAATCCCGCTGTTGTAATATTTTATGCCTGTCATTGGTCTGCAGACAACTACGTTGTGTCATACGTATATCACCCAATCATATATGCCACAAGAAACTACAGTGCTTTTAAGGGTATGTTGGCAGCAAACATTTTCGCGATATACCATCATCCCTAATTATGGTTAGGGACCGCTGTTTTCCGCGAAAAGACTGTTGCCCCACTTTGTTTCAGCGCCTTACGTTCACATCTCCAGTTCTGCTTCGTGGTCAGTGATTGGATATTTTAACTGCCACGAGCCTTGGGATTCTAGCGGCAAATCACAGACGTGTTGTGCTGTAGTTGCCGTATTTTGATTGGCCCAGTTAAATGAGAGACGTCACTTTACAAATACAAGATGCCAATAACTATGAAGCAGAACTGCAAATGTGCACGTACGGCACTGAAACAATCTGAGGCAAAATTCTTTTCGCGACAAACAGAGGTCCCTAATTATGGTATTTCGCGAAAAAATTTGCCAACGTGCCCTTAAAACACAGTGGTTTTCTATGACACGTATGGTTGGGTGACATACGTCTGACACAACGTAGCTGTCTGCAGACTAATAACAAGCATAAGATAATACAATAGCGGGATTATTATTGGATCAGTCAAATAGGGTAACAGCTATGCACTGTTAGAAAAAATTTCCGTGAAATTAGGGAAAAGTACAGGCAAAAAATTATCCAGAAATCTTCGTAAAACAACGGACACTCAGTTTTTCTTGAAAACGGAATCCTCCGCAAAATTACGGACAATCCGTTTTCCGCAAAAATAAATAAATTTCTTTAAATTGCTGGTACTCCATTTTCTAGAACTACGGCATATTCTTATTTCCTATATGTGTTCTAGAGATTTTGACACTCTATTTAGTATCCTGAAAAATATTTCGAATTTGCTGGGATTCGAACTCACGACCTTATTGCTAGGCAGAAGCTATAACCGCTGTACCCCAGTGACAAGTTACAAATAAGCGTGGTCCATGCAGTGGTAAGATATCAACTTTATAAGAGACAACTTTTCTATTTGATATCCTGAGTTTACAGAACTTCATTACTATCACTATGAGAAAAATATTTTGTTCTATAGAAGAGAACAAGTGCGACTTTTTTCAACTGTGATGAAGCGAGGAGAATATAAGATGTTTGTGGCCTCCTCGGAACACTTCAATCACTTACCGAGCTGTTCGGCCCTTTGTCCATGCGCGATGCGATTCCTTGGCTGTATTTCCCGTCGCTACACATCTTTTGTCTTCGCGGCAAAGTGTGTACAACCACAAAGCAGCACTTTGCTTCTATTACCTTAGCTTGTCTTGTCTTATTTTCGTTTAGAACCAGGGTGCGTGCACCTTAACTCTAGGAGTCATAGTGATAATTAATACCACTTTTTTTTAAGAAACACAGTAAAATACGCTTTAGAATAATAGAAACCTATTTCTATGAATTTATGGAAAATTACGGTCAAACATCCGTAAACTGACAATACGGAAAAATTTCCGTTAACGAAAAATTACGGAAGTCACTTCCGTAGATTTACAGTACTTTTCTGTAAATATTTCCATGAATTTGCGGAAATTTCAACAGCGTATGTACTAGCGAAAGCCAATAATATTTTCATAAGCTGAACGTCCGTTGAAACCCAGCAAACAGTCAAGTTTTCCAGCGATAAACCATCATCTCTGGCCATTACATTTACAACATTTATTACTATCATTGAAAGAACTGTGCAATGGGAGTGCATGACTGGATTTATTTGCTTGGACATACTCCATTGCGAAATAAAAGACTATCAAAATATAACTAAAAATAAAAATAAGACAAGAAAACATAAATAAGCAGAGTATGCTTTAGTCATCATGATACATACACAACATGAAATTCCAAAACTGGAATCTGGTCATGTGAATCTTCAATAGCTAAAAGTGTTCAAATTACTTATTTTCTTTGTGTTGGTTAATATATTAGGGACAAATTTAGTGGCATCATCAAGAACGGTTTCAATAACATTTTTCTACGCAACTTATGTTACCGTCGTATCTTAGTGTCTTACAGGACATTGTCTAATTTAGAATATGTATAGACACTCAGGGTACATACATACATGCATCAGCAATTTGCGGTAAGAACAATTGTATTACTGGCTAGTTTTCAGCCGCTGGAGTGTCTAATTGATCGTGTTCCATCAAAATATTTTAACATTGAGTACTTATTATAAACGGAAAAAAAATATATTTTGCGGGTAGTTACCCTGCAAAATTTATTTTGTTTTCACCGTAGAAAGATTTTGTTAAGACCACTAAATTATTGTTGTCACCACGAAAACATTTTGTTGACACCACTAAAATACTGCGACCAACACAAAAACATATTGTTGACACCACTAAAATATTGTGGCCACCACAAAATTATTTAGTGGTAAGTATTACATAACTTTTCAGGAAGACTTCCTACGAAGTTTTTCTTTCAGTGTATCAATCGTTTTTTATGACTCTACTAAGAAAAACTCCAGGAACGTACTTGTGTGTTGTAGGATTATTTTTCACGTTTTGAAGATACTTCTAGTAAAATAAGTTTACTACGAGGGTTGACAAAGTACTTGTTCTATCACTCGAGCATGGTCGAAGTTATATAGAAAGTTCGAGGTATTAAGGTCGACTCTTGCTCAGGAGCAGCTTTCTCATCGCCTCTATGCTAAAGGCGCCCAATTGGCCTGCAGTCTTCACGTCTGTGACTTGCCTTTCTAAGTCCACACCCGGTAGTTTTACAGCAATTTGGAAAATATTTTTTTTAAAACCACGTATTTTTAATATAGAATAATCCATACATTGTTTTGTCACAAATCTATCATAATTTGTAAAAAAAATCGGTCGCAATAAATCTCATAGTTTTCCAAACTTTAGCACCTGGAACATAATAAATTATTTATGCAGATAAACTAAAATCAAGCAAAATAATTTCTTTTCTTCTTTACAAACGAACAGAGCAGTATTTTGCAAAACGCCTACGTATAATAGTGTAGCTTGAATTTTTTTAAAGCATTCCGTTGGAAGAGTTTTGAGTTTTTTGCACAACTGTAAATGAAACTACATATCTTCGGCTTAAGGCCATAATATTTACTTCGAATGAAACAATGATAATTTTGTTCTTCGCTCTGTATTCTTAAAGCAACTTGCTAATAGCACTCTGCAGTTATGTACTACTGGCGGTATGCTATGTAATTGAGTATTTTTTTTTTTTTTTAAACATGAGAAAATATAAACGCTGTGCAGTACCACAACCGTATAAAGGCCGCGACCTTCGATTTGAGAGCTTTCCAAGAACAACGTCTATCTCTGATTCGCCGGTATGTGAGGCAGATGAACGAATCACGGAAAGCCATCGCCGTGGGTTCTAATACAGGTTGGAAATATCTATGTTCAAAGTTTGTCACAAGGACAATTTCTGCCGCTTAAGCGCTGGTATCGCTAAGAGGCGTAAACTGATCAATCACAGAGCATTAATAAATTTTATGTTACACAAAGTTGATAATGTAAAACGCGAAATCTGTTTGTTTTCACTTTAAAATTAAATTAAATCACTTCTCTCTCCGCCAAGCCTTGTTAAATTTAATTTGACCACGTTTTCGTGTTTTATTATGCCCGTTTGCAACAGCACGGAAATTAGCGGCAGAATGTTTTCCCTGTACCAAACTCTCCCTAAGAAAACACGTTTACTTTCTAACCTGGAGTAGAGTTAACCTTATAGTAGGTGAGCTCAAAAAGTTATTAGAACGACCTTTCTTGGCAGGGTTGCCTTATACTTGAGACGGATATGATGGCATTTCACGTGATGAAATCACACTGTAAAAAGTCTTGGGGCAGTTGCATAGCCATCTTTAGTAGAAGGCAGCGGCCTTATACCTGGTAACCCTGGCAGGAAGGGTCATTTTAACACTTCTTTTGTCTCGCCAAAGGCAGCGGCTTCCCCTGATTCGCCGGTATGTAGGCTAGAATAACGAATCAGGTACAGCCATTCTCTTTGGTGAGCGAAAAGAAGAGTCAAAATTACCCTTGTGTGCAGGGTTGCCATATCTAAGGCCGCGGCCTTCAACTAAAGATGGCTATGGCAGTTGTCCCGTAGTATCTTTAGAAAAAAAATTCGCTTTATTTGACATAGTCAGCACGTAAACAAAATACAAGACGACAAAAATGAATCAAATTGGATTTTACACAGCACAAATTCTCTTGGCTCGTATTTTACTCTAAGAGCAACGGTAATTTGGAAGGATGTGCCTCAGTCTGTTATAGAGACGTCATATAAGTAGAGAATTAAGTCAATTTTGGTGGTTCGGGATACGTATATCACTTTTGAAACTCTAGTTAATGTTTTCCTTTTAGATATGTTATAATTTCCTGTCCATTATAAATCTAAACAAAGCATCATAAGTAACAATGAAAGTGTATATAGTATGTACCGAACTTAACACTTGACGTCGGAGGTAATAGTAAGTAATATTTAAAAATTATTTTTCTAGACAAGATAGCCTTCATAAGTGTTCACTTAATGTGAACTACCTATAGGTATACATAGTACCTTAAGAGGCCTATGTACTTGGTGCACGAACAGTTGTGTAGCGGGCCACGTTTCTTCTTTTCTACGAGAAACAGCTGAACGTATTCCCAAAACGTTTACCTACGAAAGAGAACGCACAGTTAAACCTATGCTTCTATAATTTTAAATAAGTAACAAGCTTATAAACATGATTTTGGAGCCCCTCGAAATGGCTGTTACCGCCATTTTTAGACTGTTGTAACCACAAAAATATCGCCCTGATTTGTAAAAACACAACACTAGGTTATAATAATGCGTTGGACTTACTGCAGTCTTTCCACACAAACAAAGTTGTAGACTAGCCGTTTAAAGTCCCACAAAAAAAAAGAGTGAAACTAAAGCACTGCGTGTCAATTTGACGCCGTGTATAAATGCAAAACGTCGAGTGGGGCAGACTGTTCTTTGTAGCTCGTCTGTCTCCGCGCCTCAAACGCCGAAGATTACATCCGGTACATAGGGGTCTTAACCCGTGAATGACCATACCCCTCCCTGTCATGAGCCGCGTGGAGGAACAGTGCGTAAGTAAGCAGCGTAATGAAGCCCCCGGGCGACCTTGGTGGGTGGACGGACGACAATTGAGGGTAACCCGACACCAACCCGCCTCTCTGCAGACCTCGTAAGAACCTCCTTCCTGCTGTCCTCGGGACTGGAGAGCTTCCAACGTCGCAAGACACGCCCACACGTAAGTTACAAGCGCTGAAGCCGCAGTGCAGGTCGCTGTAATGTCCAGAAAGTCTTATTTTACGAGAAGTAGTGAGTTGTTGCACGTCAAGATTATCAGTCAGGTTGGAGCCGAAGTGTGTTACTCATGTTTGATATCAGTCACAAATTAACTGACTCATGAAACCCTCCAGAAACGTTGGGAAAGTTTGATAAACAACACTACTCCACGTAGATGCAGCCAATTACAGCTGAGAAGTTATTATAAGGAGTGATGTCGTATAAGAGGTGATAACAAGAAGGAAGGCTAGCTGAGGCCATCAAGCACGAGCATGAATAAAATCCCAAACAATGGTTGCAAAATGTACAAGAATTTATTTGTAAATGAATAGTTACTATTTATTGTATATATACAAAAATGTTTGTAAATATACATACATATTTGTTTATTTACAAGCATTTCCTGTAAAGTTTGCTATATTTTTACAAACTTAAAAAATGAGTTTTTGGAAACTATAGTTTCCAAATAATTTTTTTTGTAGAAGTACTGGAAGTTTTTTACTATGTAAATGCTGCATTATCGAGGTACAGACAAAAAAAACGGAACTATGCAATGATGTCCGCAGACCTGTGATGATCGCACCTGCACCAATGGCATCGGAAGAGATCTGTAGAAATTGTGTTAATTTTTGGTGACAGTCACTCCACTATCATGCACATTTCAGAATGCAATCTGTTGAGACCTGCAAAGCCACTAAAATAACGACCCAATTAATAAATTTTTAACACAAAAAAATTTTAATCAAGTTTTTTTATACAGAGCTACTATTTATGAACATTCTTCTTTCATATGCAATATGAATGGAAGGTTTTTGACAATTGTTATAGTCTAGGTAACGGTTTTTAACAAGCTCCGCATGTCGTACTCTGAGGCGTAGTGTTCCCCAGGCAACCACGCTGCTTCTACCGTGAGTGCCGCCTATCTTGAGTAGTTTTGTACGTTAGCGGCTCTGAAATGACAGGATTATAAGGGTGATCTTGAGAAGCGTATCAAATTCCACATCGCCTCAACGAGCCAAGCACTGAACTAGCGGGAAAGATTTCCACCGATCAATTTTTACTGCGGTACTTGAAGAGGTGACCATATAATGTTACTGGTGGGAAGTCTGTAGCAAAATTCATTGCACGTTTCTGAGTTTACTGTGTATCTGATTAGTACATTTTGAGGTACGGCAGTCTGAAACGGCCGTTTCTAGCTGTGTTCGAGGATTTAGAAATACATTATTATTTTAATGAGCTTGGTGTCTTAACAATAACCTTCCATCCTTGCCCGAAATATGTTTACTTCTCGTACAACAGCACACTGGTTATGCGTGGAAAAGTTTCGTAAAAAAATCGTGTTTCCCGTATATTACAGTGCATTTGTAGCACGTGCTAGGTGGCGCCCTTAAGAAAAAATAACGTTCGGCAAACAGCAATGTCTGCCATGTTTCCCACGTTAGAAAATCGTGATAGGCCCCATCGAGAATGGAATCCAGATCACCGAGGTAAGAGGTGAGGGTCTGACGGCTACATCACCGCAGCGCCTTCGCACGTCTTATCTTAGTGTGTTCATCCTCTGTACTGGCTGTATATGTCGTGTCACCGTCCTCAGAATTTCGCCACATACGGCTGCGGGTGGTTTTTTGCATGAGAAAATTCAGATGAGGAGAGGAGAATGATAGAGGCCACGAATCTCGCAATGTGACTTTCAAAAAGTCAGGAGATAATTTTTTTTTCCGCGTAGGAAAGTTCATGGTCATACCCGTTCATAAATTTTTTTCCGGGGTGAAAATTATCAGTCTCTGCCCGTCAGTCGACAAAGCCAGGTGAAGCTGAAATTTAAAGTCTTCCTACACTGGAAAAAAAAAAAAAAAAAAAAAAAAAAGTGTTTGCTCGTGTTTTGTAAAGTTGTCAAATTATTGTTAGGACAGGGAAAAACAGCAACTCAATGTTTGGAAACGATTATTACTTAGATTATATGTTACCAGAAAAAAACTACGTGTTCTGTTGTATACACTTATAGCATCTGATTTTGAACGAAAATAATTTTGTATCTAGCTTGTTTCAGTACCTTACGTCCACATCTGCGCTCTGCTTTAAGAGTGCGTGGTAGATAAATAAATGCTGAAATAATCAATTGATTTAAATGATTATTTAGAAGCCAATATGGATAACATACTCAATGACAATCCTAGATAATGGTATTTGCAAACTATATGAATAAATATTTATCCAAAATTGCTAATTCGTTACGCGTGATCTCTTGCACCGCAGTTAAATGCACGCGGTTCCGGCGTCGGAGATTGTGCCTCAGAAGTTCGTAACACTGGAAACAATTTTATTTAAAACGTTTTCTAAAACTATTTTTTAGGATTGCTGTTGTTTAATTTTCGTAAATTGGCTTCAAGAAACACACATTTATAGATTAATGCTTTTAGCGTTGAATTATGTACCCTTCCAGTTATTCTACCGAGCTGGATGTAGGGTGATATACGTGCCACACTTTGTAAAAAAAAAAAAAATACGGATAGCTTTAAATAGCAAGTGTAAAGTAATGTTCACTAACCTATGCAAGAAATCATAATTTTTTTAGATGAAACTTTAAATTATCACCCAGTAGAGTAAATTTAACATACACTACTGGGATATTTCAGGAACCAGTTGGCCTAAGGGAAAATGAGCATTTGACATATTTCTTTCACACATCGTAAACAAAATTATTAAATGGGAAACTCGAAACACCGAAATGCATTTACAAGAGAAGCTTCATACAGAATAAGTAAGTCTGAACATTTAAATGTTTATGTGTTTACTACACTGCACCATGTACGTAACGATAAGTATAATACGAATATAATTACAGTTTAAAATTCTAACACGTCAGTATAAAAACTATCAACAATGTTAAAATTATGGCCTGTATGAACCCGGGCGAGTTCTCGGAGCGTTAAATATCGCATTTGTCGTCCATCTTGTATCAGCAACAGCTACACATAAACCTATATTTAACTATTTTGTGCGAGGCAACGAATGTTCAAACATGTGACAGCTGGATTATTTACTGCCTTGTGTGATGTTTTTGAACGTTACAATGTCGACTTGTCAACTTTATTTTTTAAGAAGGAGGCTGCTTTGAGAAACTGATTTTTTTTTAAATATCCCTGCAATAAAAATTTTAAAAAATTACTACGGAGAAGATAAATTGCAGGCCTGTCATAAGCCCGTCGACCATCTTGAAAGCCTACTTTTTAATTTAATTGGATAATAGCGAGTTTAGTAATCATTCACGTTGTTGTAACCCACTGTCTTTTATTTACTAGAATGTATTTTTCGTGTGATGAAATTTTACCAATTCACCTTGTCTTTTTTACTAAACGCAAAACGGGGTACAAGGTTCACTCTATTTACTCAAGAATAAGTCCGTATTCCAGATGCTATTTTTAAAATTGTTAATTGATATTATTGTTCAAGTGAAGCGCTGCCCACCAGTCACTTATTTAGTTTTCGTGACAATACGTCAACATGTAAATTAATATCTTATTAATAAAAAAGTATTGTCGTCAAAATACAGTGTATTAAATGAACGCATTTACTTTAACAGACAAAAAAAAGTAAGGGTTTCGAAAAAAAAAAAGGTTTGCACTATACAAGTAACAAAAAAGTAATGCTTGCATACGTATAAACAGTTCTCTGCAAATATATACAATTTAAACATTAATGATTTACAATTTTAAAATGTAGTTATTTATTTAAAAATTGTCCGTTATCGTGTCTATTTTGATGGTTAAAGGGACATAGCAGGAATTTACAGAACTTGGTTGGAATTTTGTGATGTCTGCTACAAACTAAAAAAACTAAACATTGAACTGCTACACATAGGCTAAGTCATAAATTTAAGGTACTGAGTCTGGTCATGTGATAACTAAGTAAACTAAGATCGCCATACATAAAACATCCCTAAACTATACATTGAGTAACTTGTTTTCCCTCAATTACTCCCTTTGAAATATTATTATTAAAAGTCCTCTGGCCAAAATTAATACTAACAATGTACCCTCAAACTAACCAAACGTTAATTTTTTTTACAACTGTTGGAAAATCTGACGTACAGAAACGTTCATATATATTTATGAACGTGTGATTTTGAAAATGTAGAATTTTACGGCTCAGTTTGAGGCCAATCGCAGAAGACAAAGAATCATTAATTTTGCTTTTATTTTCCCTGGTGAACTTCAAGAGCATCAGCCTACTTACACTGAAGCCAAATCTTTCCAAATGTGATCATGTTTAACCTTGCGAACGATACGTCTTGGTTTCTGTCGTTGGTTGCTGTTGAAACGCTAGTTTCGCTCCATTGCGCGCCCAACGATTGATTGCGCACGGTTTGGAAAGTTGGCTGTTTGTTAAGTCGGAGTGCTTACCTTTGCACGACGTTCAATAAAATATGTATAAACTTTTTAAGATCTGAAACAGTCCTAAAAATACATTTTAATCCTTTATAATCAATATTTATTACAACAGGATATAGGACTAACACCCCCTTTTTTTTTTTTTTTTTTTTTTTTTCGTAGAACTGATTCAAAGCAGAAGTACATTATATACATGTATGACAATTACCGTAAAGTCTAGTTATACATAACATCGTCCAATTGTACAAGACAAATAAACACCACGCACAAAATAGTCACGTTATTCATTTGTTGAGGAATTGATTTTTGGCTTTCGTTATAAATGTTTATGTTAGGCCACCACCTAAACCAAAGTAATTTTAAGCAAAACGTAATAACTATGAATAAAAATTGTGATTTCTTTTCCTGTTTTACAAATTATTAGTGCATATGAGAATGGTATTTAATGTAAGAACTAATTTTTATGGTAACGTTTAATAATTAAAAACAGTAATATTTGTTCTAGAAAAATTTTTTAAAAAAAATCGTATATTCGTGAAGTTGTTTTTTTTTTTTTTTTTTTTTTTTGTTTGGCGTTAGATTAACATTACAAGATTATATTAAACAGCTAACATCACTCGATTGGGATCTGGCATTTTTTTAAGTTATAATTCGAGAACCTTAAATATTGCATTATAACATAGTGCATGTATAGTATAATGTTTTAATTTACGGTCCTTTGCTTACTCAAGCAGAAGTCATTTGTTCACTGGCTGTTGGCACGGTCATTACAAATGACGAACAGAAGTTTCAAACGTTCTGAGTGCCATTTTATTGTGAAAATCACTTTTTGCGAGGAAATGGTTCTATATGCCAATGCCGAAAACCTCAATATGTTCTAAGTGCTTCCCACAATTTGTTTGTATTTTACAGGAGGTCAAATATAGCAGTGTTATAAGTCCATAAGCTTCTAAGCTATTTGTTTTTTGTTGCTCCTGAAAAATTTACTTTTCGGCACTTAGAACGTTTGGAACTTCTGCTCTTCAAATACACTCTAAGAAATAGTTTGTATATTTGCAACAGGTGCGTATAGGAGCGCAATTAAAGTATGTATGGTAGAATTGTTCCCAGACATCCATGGTAGCACTCCTGAATTTTTTATTAAACAGTCAAATGTATACTAAAATTACCAGACTTGTATTGTAACAAGTGAGGAAGGTTGCATATTTACAAGGCGGAAGTATGGTAACTGTCCCATACTGTGTTTAAGTTAATTACTTCCTCAACATTGTAGGAAGTAGTGTACTCATGACATACGTGACAGTTTGTTATTAAAGCTCCCAAGTGATAGATTATTATTGTAGGTAAGTGGTTCCCAAACTTGGGGGTCGCGACCCCTACAGGGGTCGCGGACTGTTTCGAGAGGGGTCACGACCGGTTTCCAAAATAAGTTTAAAAAATCGAAAAATACTCAAAAAAACTTAAACATGTATTGCAAGAGTCACTGTACTTTCTCAATTTAGCCTTATTTGGCTCATGCTCATATCTCACGAATGGAGGCACGACGTGGCGAAAAACAGCTTGCAACGCCCCCTAGTGGTGCCTGAGGAAATCCTCGAGTAAACCTTTTCTCAGGACACTACCAAGGATGGCGAGCGTACGTCTGTCACCACCGTTTCCATTTTTGATGACGACAGACACCCTTAGGAAAAGCCTAAAAGAAGCAGGACTAATGGTTTTACAGTGGAGGGAGGACGGAAAAGTCATCAAAGTTGAGGGCAGCTTTAGTCACACTAAGATTTTTTTTTTTTTTTTTTTGCCAATGGAAAAATTCTATTGTATGCTTGAAGTCACGAAGTCACACATTTATTACGAACATTATTACAACTTTTACTATCCAAAATACTAATGGTGAAAACAGCTAAATTCAGTATAAAAATTATTTCTACCATACATGTGCCAAAACCAATTTGTACAATTTAAGTTACTAGAAAACATTACG
>PNEQ01134533.1:0-16013 GCA_003012365.1 Medauroidea extradentata | reverse complement strand
TCGAATGTCTTTCTATCGACAGCATTGTCAATTTCAGTATCGCGTATCATTGTGTCTATGGTTTGGTAGATATATCTATGGCGAGAGTGATACTGCATTTTTGTGTACGTATTTAATTTCTTAATTTTTTGAGTGTACGGGCTTAGTTTTGAAACTCAGAATTGAAGTGATGTGGGTGATGATATGAATGTAGGCCTCGACTAATACATTTTTCAATATGCCTAAAAGAAAATGCAAGTTCGGTGAAGTTTTAGCAAAAAAATATTCGATGTTCAAGGTAGGAAGGAATGAACATGAAGCACAATGCATTATTTGCCCTCCCGCAACATATGTATCTATTGCGAATAAAGGTAAGCTTCCAAATTTTTTTCTTAGTGTTGTGTAAATCCAGCGATGCCCTGACGTATGTCTATTAACTGAAATTTGGCACTGTCATGTGACCAGACTTGGTTTTTGTTGTAGGTGCGCAAGATTTGGATGTTCATCTATCTTCACAAAAACACCAAAAAAGCGCACAAAACTATTCGGGTGCTACAAACATAAAGACATTTTTTGATCAGCCATTATCGACTTCATCTCATCGTGTTGCTGCTGTAGGAGCAACACTTGTATTCCACACAGTTAATCACCATGCATCATATAAATTGATGGACTGTGAACCTAAATTGAATTCAAAGCTTTATTGTGATTCAGATATTGCGAAGAAAGTGTCTTATGCAAGGACAAAGACAGAGGCAATCATAAACAAAGTTTTAGGGCCACATGCCATTGATGTCACAATTGAGTGTCTGAATGGTATTTCTTGTTTTGGCGTTTGTACTGATGGTAGCAACCATGGATCTCAAAAAATTTTCCCCATTTTGATCCAATACTTTGACTATAAAGCTGGAGGTATTCAAACAAAGGTAGTTGAGGTTAAAACGACCCCTAATGAAACTTCTGAAACAATATCATCATACATTAGGGATACACTGGATAATCTTGGAATCACAAAAAAATGTATTTCATTTTCTGCAGATAATACAAACACTAATTTTGGCGGTGTAACGCGAGCTCAGGGTAACAATGTTTTCTGCAAAATAAAATTATTTGTAAATGATAATATTGTTGGTGTAGGCTGCCCAGCTCATATTCTACATAATGCAATTCATCATGGTTCAGACAGTTTAAGTGTCGATTTAGAATGTATTGTGCTCAAGCTGTATAACTACTTTTCTATTTATACAGTAAGAACAGAACAACTCAAACAGTATTGTGATTTTGTAGACATAACCTATAAGCAACTACTTTGTCACAGTAAAACCAGATGGCTATCTCTGTTCCCTGCAATTGAAAGAACAATTGACATGTATGATGCTTTGAAAGCTTATTTTTTATCTGTGTCTAATCCCCCCAAAATATTGAAAACCTTTTTTGAAAACAGATTGAGTAAAGCGCTATTTGTATCAGATCCATTCTCTAATGTCTGTTTTTCAAGAAAACATTAAACATCTTGAAAGTGAAAAAACATCCATTGTGGAAATGACTTGCATTTTAGACTTGTGTTCCCTTCTTAAGAATAGATCAGAAATGCCTTTTATTTCTGTTAAGACAAATAAAATATTGAATAGTGCTAGGGAGGAAGGATTTGATTTAGATGTAAATAATTTTGTTACAGAAGTTCTTTCACTGTATGATGTGTGTTTGGAATACTTAGAAAAATGGTGTGTGCAATTCTCAGATTTCAGATGTTTTAAATGGATGAATCTAAATAATAAAGTGTGCATCATTGATGTACAGCAAAGTATTGAGTTTCTGACTGAAAAAGGCATTGTAATTGATGACAGTAAGTGTTGTGACCAATTATGTAATTTAAACTCATTTTTGGAAAAAAAATACAACTGCCCTTGAAAACATAACTTGTAATGACAAATGGGTTTTGTATTTTAGTGAAAGCAAGCATTCTGAATGCCATTCTGAATTGCTTAAGATGGTGGAATATTTTTTTGCTATTCCTGCACACAATGCCAATGTTGAAAGAGTTTTTTCACTTATTTCCGCACAATGGACAAATGAAAGAAACAGGTTATTAATTGACTCTGTGAAAGGCATAATTTCAGTCAAATACAATTTTAAACATTTAAGTTGCTCAGACTTTTTTGATTATATCTCTACCAAACCAAAGGTTTTGCGTAGGGTCTCTTCTTCAGAGAAATATAAAAGTTAAATTCTGTGGAAAATGGAGTGAGTTGTATATGTAAGCATGTTCATATATTTTTTTGGTCATTTTTCCTAATATAATTTACATAAATTATATAGCTTTGTGGGGATAAGCTTTTATGTAAGGCCTATGGTAAATATGCATGATAAAATTATGTAATTAAGCTCATAAATTTGTATTGTTCTCTGATATAAATGTGTTTGGTCTTGGGTGCCTGTATATTATTTTATGGTTATATGATAAAAAATAATTCTAATTTTCATTGATTGAGCTTTGCAATGTTCATTTCGTGATATTTTATGATGTCCTACATTTCCTAGCAATGTCCTACATTTTGGACCATTTGTGTCCTACATTTCATTAAAAGCATCTGGTAACCCTAACATGGACACTTGGAGAATCTTGTACAAAAGATTAGAAGGTAATGCACTTTTGAGTGCATTAAGTAAGTCCCAAGAAAACAAACGTTAGATAACGAGTACATGTCACATTCTCGACGTCATCCCAGTACCGCACTGAAAGGTCCATTTGCTGCTTTTGTACAATCTTATTTAAACTTTCATTGAAACCAATGACAATATGTGAACAATTTGACAATTTAGATATTAGATCGCGCTCAAACTGTGGCGCTAAACCATGAGCAATAGGGTATGACACTTTGGCTGTACTCAGTTTCATTTTATCTGCAATACTACTGGCGGGATACCTCTTACGCCCGAATCAAAACACTATTTTCAGCATTCCGCAACGAGTTGTGTGACATTACACAAAACAAACACCACAGCACTTCTGCCCTTGTAACATCATCATTGATTAAAAATGTCTTTAATAACTTAGGCTCATTTGTAGGCGTGCAAGTACAAATGCATGAGCATGTTGAACTACTAGCTGGACTTCTTAACAACTTAGGTAAGCTAGTTGATGATGAAGACTGAAGTCCCTCACTATTAGTAGATGATGACTGAAGACCCTTACAGTTAGTTGAAGACAACTTCATACCCTCACAGTCAGTTTATGAAGACTGAAAAACATCACAATTAGTTGATGACGAAGATTGTGAACCCTCACAAATAGCTGATGCTGACTTTTCCTGCGAAGTTGACTCTGTCTTGGAAAAGAATGTGATTGGGACTGCTTTGCTGGATGCCTCTGCTCTTTTCTTGTGCTTAATTCCAAAAGCATGACTTGTGAGAGCTTGTTTTCCTATATTGCTCAGTTCAAATTTATGTTTACACAGATCACACCATGCACTGTAGGGGCTCCCATCAATATCCTTCACCCAAAAATACAGTGGGTCTTTGTACCACTCTTCTCTGAATATTGTTTTTCTGAACTTTGATGGTGGCATGATGACACGTAGCAAAAGGAATAAATCAAAGCAATCAAAAGATGCAAGATATTTAAAAAAATAACAGTTAATAGGAGTAATCAACATGTTAAAAATCTGCATATGGATGTCAGAGCTTTATTATTTACGGTCTACGTAATTTGATAAACTATTTTTACACTTCTGTAAGAAAACACCAGCGGCAAGTGTCACTTTATATTGCGCCACCGTATTGAGAAAACCGCTCAAACATTTTTCATTTACCACAATGCGTCTTGTGCAAGACGCCAGAGTATAGCGAACAGTCGGTTGTAGCCATAGTTTTCTAACCCATCTTTTGTGGTAACATAGTGAAATGAGAAAATAACTACAGTACTCATAAACATGTTACGTAATTAACACAATTACTACTTATTGGGCCTACTTACCTGCTAAATTTGGGGATGTTTAGCGATACTATGGTAATTATAAATCTGAATGCAACTCGTTGAAAAACCACTCACGGTCAACTACATTTTGGTCTAGTAAAAATGCAAGAATAACGTTTCATCACGCTAAGCGTTAGCAAAGCAATAACTGTTATTTTGCAATAACTTACACACACAGACCACTAATTTATGATGTATTTGTTTATACTGAACACTAAACTGCTATTTAAAATCCCGGAACACGAAAATGTGACACCAAACAACCATGCCAAAGACACGACTGTTAAGTCGACCATTCGATGAATCGATCGAAGAAATGTGACGATCTATCTAAAAAGCAATTCTCGATTGTATCGACGACCATATTGTTTCATATTCACAGATGGTATATCTTTCGACTCAAACAAAACAACACTAGGAAGTGTAATTTTTCAAAATTTTCAGTAATTACGCAAGATTTATTGAAATTATTTAACATTTTGCCGCTAAGTGGCATTAAATATAGAAGCGAATAAAAAGTCCACCACTGTAAATTTCCAGGCAATTGTTTTAAATTCCTGATGCCAGAAATCCCCTGACAAGTCCCGGTTTTCCAGGTCGTTGATACCCTGTGTCACTAAACTGACTCATTTTGCGCTGAATGAAATGGCTACTAGTGCTTACATTCTTCTGTACTTCACGTGAGCTGGCCGCGATGTCACAATTGAAGAGTGGCTGGTGAGAATACAACAGTGCCTTATCGCCACAATTTGAGGAACTATTAGGAATATGAATCACACTGGTTTCAAGAGATAGTGTTGATGTGTTGGCTGGACACCTGTCACAGATCTTTTATTCCAATACAACTGATAAAAATTCAGGGGTGCGCACTATACAGTGACAAGAAAGGGGGAATGTGGAGTTGTAGTCGTAAACTGGAGGGTGTCAAGAGTGGGAGGAAGAGAGAATGTTCTCACTGCCTGGTTCCACCATCATTACTTCTCTTCCTTTTCTTTTTCTCTTCCCCCTCCCCAACTCTGCTGTAACTGTTACTGCAAAAAGCCAAATTTGTTTTTGTTAGTGGGTGGCGGGAAGAAGCAATATGAGAAGTTAATTTTGATGTCTCGCAATCAGCTATCTTTCATGGGAAAAGAAAGGAATAAAAAAAGGGTGACACTGTTCTTTTTTTTTCCTCCTTGGAGAGGAAATGCAAGGCAAGGCAGGGTGGTGGTTGGGGCCACATAACCCTCTGCTTGTAGCCACCCCTTGCCGCATTCCTGAACCTTTCTTTCTTCTCAGCTCTGGATAGTAAATAAAAAAGGCAAGGTTGCTATGCTGTCATGGCATGTTATCTCTCGATGAGGAAGGGGGGAGGAGGACATGCTGGAAGCAGCAAACACACAGCATTGCAAGAGAAGGGAGGGGGATTGTTGTGCGCACATGCATGCGTGAGCTGGCTGCAGGCTATTTATAGATAGCTGCGGACAAGGGTGAGGCAACCCACAATTCCCCCTTACCTTTTCAGGCTCTCTTCCATCCTCTCCGCCTCACTCTGTAGCCAGTGCGAATGTTATCTTTCCTCTCTTTTTTCTTTGTTGTCAGCCACATTTCCTTCCTTCCTCCCCCCCTGAGCAATTCACCACAGCCTTCCTGGTTCTGCTTCACAGTCTTAATCCCATGATTTTTTTTTTTTACATACTAGCAAGTCACTTAAATTTTTTTCTTAGGAAATTGTTGCAAAAAATCGTGGTGCGCACTATACACGAGTATATACAGTACCCCCTTTTCCATCCGCTCCCAGTTGTTACAATCCATTTTGAAGACCAAATAAAAATTTGAGCCTAAAGAATCGAAAATGAGAGAAAAACAGCAAAAAATAGATATGACCTCTCGAGACTGTCTTCACTAGCCAATAACTGTTATCTAACTCTGCCAGCCCTTTGTTTACCTCTGTGTAGACAACCTGTCATGATGCCACAATATGATCTATTTTACTTGCCAATATAATTCTCTCGCTCATGTGTAGTAGTTTTTACAGTTCAAATTTTTGAACAGAATTTTTTAGATTTCTCTTGGTTATCTGACACACGGTGATGCTGCATTGTAGATTATACATACATAAGAATTCTTAAAATGGCAAAGCGTGACCAGATACACTCGACAATAGTTCCTGTAATTAAACTACGGTATTGGCTGGGTATAATGAGTAGTAAATGAGGATAGGTTGATAGAATGGAACTGATGCACACACGCATGCACACAGCATACAGAGCGAGTAGGAAGTGGGAACATTAGTAACACATGCTACTATGCTAGGAACATTCTGTACTGTTGGTGTGACTCGTCACCCTGCTTCCAGCACCATACATTCAGTTACTTGGTGTCACATTTTGTTTGCTAGGCGCAGAATAAGTCATAGTATAAGCAAACATTACAAATGTGATGTATCAGTGTGAGTCGAGGGGGGGGGAGTAAGAGGCACAGATAACATCCACTTCACATCACTGGACGTGCAGTTACTGTACGGAGCGAAAATATAGTCCCTTTATCGGGCTCGAAGAAGAAGTGTAATGTAGCTCAAGCTTGGAATTATTCCGCGAGTACACTATACAGTATAATGATTCAGTAGCTTCTATCGATAGAAGCCCCTTGTGTTTCATTGTTCTCCTTTGTATGCCTGCACTTTTACCTCAATATGCAAACTTCTACAATCATGCAATTTGGCAAGTTCACGTGTTCATGTCATCATGTGTCAAATATAGTTGTATTGTTGTGTAGGCATCTTATTATTAATGTATAATTTTGTAGCATGTTAATTGTTACATGAAGTGGGTGAATTATTCATTGTTCCTATTTTCTTTATTTTCTAACTTTCAGAAATTACAATTCATGAGAATACATAGTTTCTTTTGTTTGTTCCTATGTCACGCGTACATGACTTTTGAAGTACATGTAATAGTCAGATACATTTTGGCTGTGTTTTTGTAATTGTGAGAACATATAGTTATGTAAATGTGTAGATTTATGTTAATGACTGACATCATTTATTCAGGTATGTTAACTATTTTCAATGTTGAATGTCAAATTATTTAGTAAATAAATACATAACTGTATGTATGTGTGTTTCCTAAAATGTTTTTATCTGTATGCGGTTAATGAGTTATAAAGATGTTTTAACTACATTGTATGTAATTTTGTCAGTATTACTGGTATGATATTAAAAGTAATAAACCAACAAAATCATTTTCCAATGTTACTTTTTATTAACTATTGTAGAATGCACCTTAAATCAAAGGTAGATGACAAGAATGAAAAAGCAGTATAGGAATATGAGTGATGGTATACATCTTCACTAATGTAATAATTCTGAATTGTCGTAAACCACTCATTCAAACATGAAATATACAAATACTGTTGTGTTGTTGTAAACCTGTCCCTCACACTGACCGTGGTTTATGACTGCACCTGGAACTCACGTTGTACGAGGCCTCCTCCACACTTCCAACTCTCCAGTAACAATTGTAGGGTCAGACACAGATATTTTAGAAGGGGTTATGCCAACCCTACCTTCCTCCCAATCACCACTGCTCTTCAATATTCCCCAAAGAAATCAAATTCCTCTTTTTTTTAACAGTACGGCATCCACGTATGTGTATGTGTCTCTCTCTGTTTTTTTTTTTTAGTTCAGATATGTTCTCTTCTGGCTAACAGTGGTCTTATTTGTGCTACGCCGTATACTTACTGATGTCTACATTGTGTTTCCTTCACCCTAACCACCTTGAGTACTCACACTCTGCTTACCCCTAGTAGGTTATCAATGAGAGTGGTTCCTGCATGTTTGACTTGTGTGTCAACTATGTAATTAGCTTAGTACCTTTGGCATCACAACAAAGCTATGTTTGTTCAATCATAAGTTTTGCAAATGCCTGTTCTGTTGTTTATTTACATTAAATGTTAAAATATTTAAACATTCATGTTGACATGCTTATTATAAATAGCCATTATTTTTATTACCTGTTACTGGTTGTCATTTCCAAGAATAGAAGAGATTATGTTGTATAACTGCTGCTAAGCCACATGACAGTCAGGTATGAATTGTTTACCCTTGTACCAATGTGTGTGTTCTTGAATTGTAGGCCAATAACTGCGACAGACGACTAGTAGTTGCTAGGTGTAGAAATGTGATGTGACATAATAAAATTCTTATTATTGTATTATTCACCTAATAAAGTCCACACGACGTCTAATTTACAGTGGGTTAGTGGATGTGATTGTATAAATGAAAATGGTTCATCCACTACTGATGACTTCGGTAGGTAGCTTCTCAACATTGCTTAACGAGTAAATTTGTACAACTAAAGTGTCAAATAAATTTCGTAAAGTTCTGCGACTGCCCAACATCACCAATGTATATTGGCAACTTTACTACAGGTGGAGTTACCCTAGAAGTAAAGGCTGATATTGAAAGTTCGTCTTCCTCAGCTACTTCAGATAAATATTCTGAAATGACAATTGTTTTATAATACAAATCGTCAAAATCTTCCAGACATTTGCCTTGAGCATCAAAATCAAAATCGTCGATTCTGACTGCAACTGCTAAAATGGTTAAGTGGTTGTCAAAACCTATGCGTATGTTTTCTAGATCAGGGCATGCTGCACGAAACAACTGAACATGTACAGTGTCTGGAAGAGCTTTTACAGCTAAAGTCACAGGTCGTTGCATACTTTTTTCGGCCTGATCTAATCGTAAACAAGCCGCTATTATTTTGGGAGACCTAGAGGGGTTTGTGTATTTTCCTGTGTTATAATGTTAAGTAATGAAATACACAAACCCCTCTAGGTCATTGACTTTAACTCTAACAGATATAAATCAACTGCCAAAAACAACCAAAGCAACCCAAAATTTTCAATTGATTACATTTTAACCAGTCAAACTACAACCTCAGACTGCATTTTTTATGAAGCACAACACAAGTATTATTTCAAAACAACCCAATTTTCAAAAATATGTACAGTCAACTCTCGATTATACGACCCCGGAAAAAATGACCCTCTCAAAGTAACAACCCTTTTTCCAGGAACCGTGGAAAATGTAAAAAAAATTTGATTAAAAAAATTAATTCAAAGGAAATAGCAGAAAAAGGTGTTGCATTTATTATGGCCTCAAATGGTTGCAGTTATTTCTCGAAAACTGTACTGCAGCACACAGTGTTTGTTCTAAAAATATACATTGCTGCCCCTTCCTCCTACGTGCGCGACGCGATGGCCAGCCAGCTGGCCCGAATGCATCTTCCCATCCCCCGGCCGGTCAGCGACTCGCCCGCTGCTTAACCTCCACCGGCCAATCACTCCAATAAAGCTGTTCGCTCACCCCTTTTTCATCATGTGCATGCCGTAACTTTTTTTGCAACTGATTTCTCGTGCCTTTGGGTACTGTAGTCTGTCTTTGTGCCCGTGATATTACGATTGTACGTTGTGTTTATTTAAGCTGTATTACGTTTTCCGTTTTGTTAACTAAATGCTATTAAATGTCATTTAATGATGTATACACAGTAATGTTTATAAATCATTTAACAAGTGCAAGCAGGACAGTTCATAACTGACTATCAAACGTCAGGTGCATGTCTCAAATTAAGATATGCCATGCGTGGCATAGGGCAGTAGGACACTTGGCAACAGCGCGTCTGGTGAGTCACTAGTCCATACGTGCACTCGCGCCCACACACAATCGGCTCAACCGTAAATAACAGCTGTAGATACACTTGTGAAAAGAAAATATGAAACAGCACTGTGTAGGCTTAAAGTTGTTCTGAGAATTCGTTATCCAAGTTTATTAACGACGATCATCGAATCCCTCTCCGTGCACATTGGTGAAGTGTGTAGTAAATAACTCGTGCACAGAGTAGAATCATTGTACAAGCAGATTATTTTCACACGGCCGGCTGAGCTAGAGAAGTGAAAGAACTTCAAAACAAAGGAAGTAGTGTTATCATCATAATCCATCTGCTGAGCGAGCGAGCGTCAGGAGCTGTGGCTAGGTAGTGGTCAAAAGCGGCACAAGTGACATAGGTTAGACATGTCGTGAATGTTGTTTTCGAACTAACCAGTTTCCAGATAGATTCTTGTGCACACAAACTTATCATACACATGTGTGTGGTTGCTCGCTGCCAAGACAAGGTCCCAGTAGAATTACCGTTGCCAGCAAAGTTTGTGTCTAATGTGTCTGAATGTATGTGCTTATTGAAATAAATTACTATTTCAATCAACAACGTTGCGATAGTGCCCTGTAAACAGTTTCAAAACGCCGACATTGCTGGTACTTAATTTACGTTGCCAACAATATTTATGTTTCATTATCATGAATTCATGCTTTATGTTGAGTTACAGAAAGGTTGTAAATGTACTTCCAGAGTATTATTTATTCAAAATGTATAATTCTATTGAAAAAAATATTACTATTTCTATAAACACTCTTGCAAATAAGTTCCAAAAATGGGCGTTGCGGGCGCAAGAATCTATACTACCGGTGATGTTTTTGCTTAATTTTGAGCCAAAGAAATGTCATATATCAGCGTCCATTGTGTCTATTTGTTCAAAATACTTCACTCTACTGAAAAATATTACTATTTCAATGAACTTTATTGCGGCACTCTTGAAAATAACATCCCAAAATGGACGTTGCGGGCCCAATAATTTACAAGTATAGGCAACTTTTATGATTTATATTTAACTAAACAAAGGTTGTAGATCCACTTCAATGGCATACTTTTAAAAATAATGCCTTTGCTTTTCAAAATAAATGTGTATCATTTTATAAAAATGCGAAATTTTTGCGCAAAAGATGAGTGAACGCCAATTCAATGATAAAAAACTGTAAAAGTCGACATTTTAGAGGTCAAGGATCGCCAAAAATTTGTCAAAATTCGAATAACGACCCTGTTCCCGGAAACTGTGAAGGGTCGTTAAATCAGGAGTTGACTATATTGTTCAGTATATTGTTCATGCTGTACTTTTTTCATTCGAAAATGTTTTGAACAAGCGGTTTCAATGATTTGTGATGTTTTAGCATATGTTTACTTTTTTACGAGTCTCATTGTGCACCCAGTATGCGGAAGCATGAACACATCAATATGAATATCAATTGTGAACGGAAATTGAGACACGGAATGAAAATACAGACAAAATTTGTGCTTCCTGTGGTCACTTTACTATCTGGCCTTTGTAGGACCAGAATGTTTAATTACGAAATTTGTGAAGCACATCTTCAAGTCTCTTTGTCCATCATTATGACAATCTCAACTACCGACTCCAGAGTACCACAATCAGTAGTACCAACACCACATCGGATCCAGGAACTTCAAACATTATAAATACACACAGTGTGACACACATCACTATACACAATGTACATTTAACACTAAACACACCATCTCATATGGTATTACCACAATTTACATAATAGAATTATATAGAGGATCACATTCACTACCTTCACTTGCAATGGGGGTATTACCTAGAAAAACAATTTAATATTTACATGATTCTTCCTAATTATTTTCACGCCAAGTGCAACCACATGAAGTAATAATTCAGTGCATATTTTAATTTTCAAGTTATTGAGCTTTGGAAATGCCATATTTTCAAACGCCGCCGTAAACATTGAAAACACGTTCTTATTGGCTAACACTCGTATGACGAAATTGGACAGTTCTTTTAGTTTGCCCCCCGTCCACAAGGAATTATAGTATGTTTTGTAATCTTACACCGATTTAAAAAACTGGGTTAATTTAATTGCCCCGGTTACTTAAAACTTAACACGTAAAATTTGTCCTTGTCAGTGCATGCACCATTACAGTTGAATAATAACCAAGATTTCGCTAGTACGTACTGAGTTAAGTTGAGAGAAGTGAAGCCAGCAAGGTAGCTCTCTCACATAGCAACATTTTAGTGGTAGGTTTGAGTTTTCAGGAGTGATGATTACATACTGTACTACGAATCCATTTTATTGTGTCAAATCCAATCAAGAATAATAAATCTTGTTTTAAAGTTAACTGTATGTAGGTCACATACATCCAAAAAGTAACCTACTGAGCTAACAGTTTGAATGCATCTAAGCAAACCTGCTGGCTTTTACAGACTTTTGATATTAAATTTTGATTGCGCTAGTTGGGAAAATAATATATCACATTATTTATCTATCAAAAATAAATTTTTCTTCCCAATTATTATTGTGTTACGTGTTAACGACTGCGGAAACTACTGTAACAGTGCTGCCATCTATTCACACATTTCTCAAAACCACCCACTTCTAGAATTATCGGCCAATCACAGGTGCCTTGAACTCGCCTATTGGCTAAGTGGTTTTCTGACGGGACAACCACGCAGTGGTACAGAAACATTCAATGAATTGAACAGATGTCGAGATTTGGATGCAACTGTTTAACATCAATTATTTCGTGCTTATCATGTCATGTGGTACACAATACGCAGAAATAATCATTGCATACATAAACCAGACTTGCCAACTTTTTAAAAAGAGAATCAGTAAAACATCTACAAGATGTTAAATTTTAGCATAAATTGCACACTGCAATTTTGTGTCAAAATTCATTACTCTCACGTTTTGACTAGATTCATGCAAATTTACCAAACTTTCAAAAATAATAAAAGTTAACAGGTTTACAGTTGCAGGAAGTTGATGAAACCTTTCTAAATAAGTATGTATACATATAAACAGACCCATTTAAAACATATTGCAAAAGCATATTGTAAGTCCTACTCAAATTTTTTTCCCATTCTTTGGAACTTGCATACCTGCCAACTTTCCAAAATGACCATCAGTAAAACTTTTCCAGAATGTCACATTTTTGCATAACGTTGGCTTACTTCTAAAACCTCGTAAGTCAATTTCAGCTAATTTTACAGGAGAGGAAAAAGAAAATCTTCGTAGTCATGCTACACCATAGGTACGTTTTTTTTATTTGAGTATAGAAGAAAGCTAACGCATTGTATATTTAGCAGATTTTAACCCTGGAAGCGCAAAGAAAATTAGCACCAAAATCAACTGGAATACAAAGTTTGAAAAATCTGGACTTACGAGGTTCTAGAAGTAAGCCAACGATAAACTGCACACTGCAATTCTTTTGCCAAATCATATCAGTCCCTATGTCTTATAAACTGTACACATAATAACACATACTATTTGTAACATTTATTTATTTTTAAAGTAGGCCTAGTTATCAAGACCTAAATACTGTATGTAAAAAACAGTTATTTGACAAGTTATACTTTGAACAATTTCCTCTTCACTTAATACTTTGAAAATGAATCATTCTTTTATAATTCAAAATATATACCTGCATCCTTAAACAACCTGTAAGCACAGTTACAAGTATAAGTAGTTTCACGAAGATTGATATAAATATCAACTAGTTTTGTTTATTTCATGTGACACGAATTAGCCCAATACCAAACTGGATTGTGTTTTAAGTTACGAAATACTGTAAGGCAATATTCAGCTCTAGTTGCAGCGCCTTCAAAGACTACTTACGAAAATTCACGTTTAATTCTGCGATTTCCACGTAGGCCTGTAACTTCAAATAGCAGTTACAGTTAGGTGCTTCATACCATCTTCCATAAATTACTAATGAATGCCATGCAAAAATTATGCTACTAGTAATTATAAACAGTTCGCTTATATCATATAAAATATTATTATTGTACGTATGCTTCACAATAAGAGAAAATTATTTTTATTTCTTCAAGTTCGCGACGGTATAAACATGCGCACAGTGCATCCTTCCAACTTCAAAATTTTGTCACATCACACGGTAGTTATACGTCATATTCATTACAACAGCGGTAAAATATTTTTAGTTTCAAAGTTAAAAATTCAGCTTCCAAGAACACAAAAAACGCCGACTTGGATAAGAAAGAATACACTTGTCGCTTAAACAACACGCACGTCACCATCTTGTAACAGCCCATATGAGAAAACCCAAAGATTGGCTGTTAGCTCTACAATACTCCAATAAGAAACTGGGAACAAAATATATACCGAATTTTGTTATTGGTTCCTGTAGTGTTCATTGTAACAAACTGCTGAATCCACAGTAAAAACTGATTTCACGAATGATTATGCACAATAACAGAGAGAAACAACACTGTAAAACACATTTCATGTTGGTAAGCTTGCGCAAAACATATTTGTCCGCAATTAATTTGTTAATAATGACAGAAATGTATGCACACATAACATTGTCGAATGTCCCGAAATCCGTAAAATTTTCTTGCCCTCCGTAAAACCGTAAAACGTATGTACTTTCCGTACATTTTACGGACAATCCGTAAAAGTTGGCTACTTGTACATCTCATTAATTGTATCTGATACCTATGCAATTATTTGCACAGATAAAAAACTGTATTGCACTAACTATAAAGACAAATATCAGACTGATAGACTAACATCTTAACAGTTACATATACTGTAATGGTTTTTATAGGTAATGTTACAATGCCATAAAAATGTGACAATGCATAATGAATTTTGCTGCAGCATTTAAAATCAAATTATTATCGCAGGTGTTTCTGTTAAGTTTATTAAAATGCAATAATAGCCCTACTTTTTGTTCCTAGCTCCAAAAACTTCTCAACTTAATTGACACACACAACCTAAAATATGTTATGAAATATGCTAGGCCTAATAAAAACTTAAATAAATATTTCGCACTGGTTATGCTACTAAAGGAAAATCTGTTTCAATGCAAAGTACGGGATTTAACGTTTGTTTTAAATAAGGTGAGTTACAGTTGGTAACATCATGTTTTATAATTTTATTAGGGGATAAATACGTTATTTGCAAACTTCACGAATAATAATAAACACAAATTTCACTCTGACCGAAATTCTTTAACGTACGCTTCACAGACATATTTTACTCCAAATACGTATTACAGTCAACTCCCTATTTAACGACCCTTCACGGATCCGGGAATAGAGTCATCAGAATTTTGACAAATTTTCGGCAATCCCCGACCACTTAAATGTCGACATATACCTTTTCTTTTATCATTGAATCGGCGTTCGCGTGTCTTTGGTGCAAAAATTACATGTTTTTATAAAATGATACACAATTATTTTAAAAAGCAAACGTGTTATTTTTAAAAGTGTGCCATTGAAGTGGATTTACGACCTTTGTTAAGTTCAATATAAATCATAAATGTTGCCGATAACATAAATTGTTGCGCCCACAACGTCCAGTTTGGGATGTTATTTTCAAGAATGCCACAACGAAGTTTATTGAAATAGTAATATTTTCCAGTATAGTGAAGTATTTTGAATACATACACTGGAAGCGGATATATGACATTTCTTTGGCTCAAAATTAAGCAAAAACGTCGCCGGCAATATAGATTCTTGCGCCCAAAACGACCGTTTTGTAAGTTATTTACAAGAACACCGCAACAGAGTTTATTGAAATACTAGTAACATTTCAATAGAATGACGTCATTTGAATAAATGATACCCTGGCCGTGTATATACGACCTTTCTGTTGCTCAACATCAAGCATGAATTCATGATAATGGAACACAAATATCATCAGCAACGTAAATTAAGTCAGTGTTTAAAACTATTTTACAAGGTACTATCTCCACATTGTTGATTGAAATAGTAAAAATATTTCAATAGGATGAATGTATGTCGTGGTTGACATATATTAGGCACAAACTTTGTCGGTACCGTCAACTGGGGTGACTATGGTCACTTTTGACACATTTTTCATTCCTGCATCTTAAGTACACAACATACGACAAAATAAATTTAAACATTTTGTAGGCATAGGTTTAAGCTTCTGAAATATAATTCGTTTGATTTTTTTATTCTGATAGTTTTCCATATAAATAGTTTTAAAAAGTGACCTTTGTCACCCCATAAGGTGGGGTCACTATGGTCATACCTCTAACATCACAGAAACCAATAGTAATCATGTACCAAATGGTCAACACAGTATGGGGAGAATAAGGCCATAAGAAGAATATTATTTTCGGAACTAAGGTATGTTTTTAATGCATTTCTGTAG
>PNEQ01134532.1:0-21277 GCA_003012365.1 Medauroidea extradentata | reverse complement strand
TTATTATTTTATAAAGAAAATTTCAGGTAATTATTTATGTGCAGTTAAGGCAGTGTGGTATACTTATGAAACAGTTCTTGTGTAATACTTCTGACCAATTCTAATCATGATCTGATCATATTTGTTTTCAAGTGAATCAAACAAATTTTTTATTGGTAAAATTTAAATTAAAATACCATGTTTTGACTATTAAAACACGCGTGTGTTTTAAAATATTATTCTAAGGAAATATTGTTCGATACTGTCGAAATACTATTTTGGTAACATTAAGTAGCTACGACTCTATGCCGGCCTATAACCTCTAGGCATTCCTTTGTCTCGACCTTGTTGTCTCTTACACATCATGGCGTGAACATCAACCATACACTTAGTGTTCTTTATCCATTTATAATGTCGTAATCCGACAAGTTTTCCGCCTAGGGTGAGTTTATTCTTTCAATTCTTTATATTTTGCGCCCTAGTGTTACATGGTTTTTATGACGTTCTTTAAAATTATATTTTGTTTGCTTGTTTAATGTAGCGTTCCCCGCCACGCGGTTTCTACTCTTTGCAATGTAGAAGGAAGCCTATCCAAAATTTGAGGGATTTGGCTTGTCTACATCTTCCGATGTAGAAGTAATTTTATTTCTACTCGTCCTTTTGCTGTACCGTCATCGGTAGCCATGGGCGAGATGGAGATGTAACATCTTTCGGCGGTGGCAAGAGTGTCCCCATGAAGGACAGCCAGGAAAGTCCAGCCAATATATTTATTTTCCTTCCCTCGTCCTAACTACTTGATGTGCACACATCTCTAATTATTCTATTCGAGACTTTATTTAATATTCGATCACAACCTCTGCAAAATTAATTGAACAACGAAAATTTAAAATTTATTAAAATAGGTAATATTAAAATGTAAGTTAATTAATTTTTGTGTTGGGGATCCCCTTGTTTAACTTAATTATGATATTCTTAAGCCATACGTGCTTTTCTTGATTTGTTAATGTACCGTATTGGTTAATTTACATACACCAAATACCCATTGTGCAAAGAATTTATTGTTATCTAATCTACTGATCAAGGTACAAAAAAAAAGAAATTTTTTTCTGAATTATTACAATTTTATTTACTAGACCTAACTCATTTCATAAAGTTTAATATACAGAGGCTCTCATGCTCCAAATTTAAAATTAAATTAATTTTTTTTGTATGGTATATTAAATTAATTATCTTTAATGTGAAGTTTTGGGGAAAGGAGGCTCGGCCCTTTCTCTGACCTATAATAAGGAGCACCGATCAACAACTTGTGTCCACGTTAGTACTGTTTCCCCTTTCTTTGCTTGGCTGGTCTAGGAGCTGTCTTGATCGGTTTACCCTATTGGTTTACCCTTCCTGGACCTCCTAGGTTGGTTGGTAAAGTTTGGGGAAGTTCCACCATCAGTACAAGACACGGCCTAGTTGTCACAGGGGACGGGGATAGCAGGAAAGATTCCTGGCTCAATCGCCGAGGGTGAACGAAAGCCGGCCCCCGAACATTTCCGAAGAGAGAGAATGTTTCTCGACCAAGGCAGGGGGTTGGACCTGCTTATGGAAATTTATGGAAGCTAAATGGAGCCGTTCCTTTGAGCGTCTCATTATGGCAACTGTCTGTTCGTAAACCAATCGCAATATAAATAAAAATTAGTTATGATCTCCTAGTCCTTTAGTTAGTTAATTTTGCTGGTTTTTTAGATAGGTTTATATTATTTAGAGGCGCATAAACACACGTGTCCATAACTTCAAAATGGCTCAGCGCCATGTTGGGACGCCCAAACAGCCGGCTTCAACTATACGTCACAAGAAGACATTTCCTGACTATTCTCACCTCTGTAACAGTAAGGCTATCGGCATCGGTGATATCGGGAAGTGGCTGGTCGGAAGGGTAAGGAGGGGATCTGGACTCCAAGAGGCTGGTGAGGGGGTGTAGGTGGCAAAGAGTTCGCTCGGCTGTGACCTGCCGACCAGCTGATTGATGGCCGCGCGGAGATGGAAGGGTCTCGCTTCGTTTCCCGTCCAGGGAGCTAATTAATGAGGCGCCGCGCCCTGACGACTTCAGCCGCGCCTCCCTCCCTTCCTTGCAGGAAGATGGCCTAACCATGTCCGCGTCATTCCAGCCAGCCCCGCCATGTGACGTCACTACTCCATCCCTTCTCCCCTTTTTTCTCCCCACAACTCGTGGTGATCAAGTTACTTTCCTCATCTCCTCACCCTAAGTGTCGAACACTCTCGTAAAAGTTATTCTTAAATTACTCCTCCTGAAACTCACAGCTTCCAAAACTATACAACCCTCAGGCCTCAAAGCCGAGCTGTTTTCTGATCAGATTTTATTCAACATAAAGTTTATGGATGACAGGTAACTATAATTTCAAGCGCACGTGAACAAGTGGGACAGGAAAACAAATTTGATCTTCAATTGTACATAAAATATTCTGTCAAACTATTTACGGTGCTTAAACATAAGATGGTATATTGCTTACTTTAGTTTCTTCCTTCTGAGCTTATCTTGTTTAAGAAGGTCACTATTAAAAACTAATTAGTTAGTTCTATGACATTAAACTTTGGAAGTAGTGTATGTTTGTAATACGATGGTTAGTCTTGGGTGTTGGAAGACACAAACTCGATACAAACTTTTCTAAATATTTATTACTAGGAAAATGTCGTATTCCGAGGACTATTGGTGTTATCAGTGTAGTTGTAACAGAATTTTATATTTTGGCAGTTCATAGTTGATACTTTAATTTTCGTAAATTTAACCATTTTAGTGAATATATGTCATTGCAAGTGACTGTTATGGTGTTGCGGTAATATCCCACAGTAAATGAATAAGAAAAAAGCCAGTTTCAGCTCTCGTCGACGAACATAAAACATCCGTACAAGTCTGGAAACGAATTTAGTTTTATCACGAAAGACTACAATATATAAAATATAGAATATTATGAACGGACATTAAATCCTGGATGGAATATAGTCGTTGTATACAGAAAGACGACACAGAAAATAAAACAATAAAACAAAAGCTACAAAATAAAGTCTACGGCAAACGACCACAAAACATGGACGTGGGCAACGATGACAACACAAATGAGAGACACGACTGAATGTGAGCTCAGACATCACAACAAAGAGAAAACCGGCGAAAAGCAGCAGCTTGTCTTCGACTATAACAGAGGCAACATACTGTTACTTGATTTATGTACTACGTTTGAGAGATAAGACGTTACGGCTAACGACTATACTCAATGTCATATATTGTAAACTAGTTAACCTATTATAAAACGATTTCATATTTTGGCAGGTAATCATTCTGACTTTGATTTTGCAGCATTTATAGCTTTAGGTACTCCGTTTTGGGAAAAAAAACGGACACAAAAATAATGACAGATTATGTGTCATACCAGGTTTAGCCCGTGACTATGTTCGCCGCGTGGTTCAGATTATGAAATTTCTAAATTTCACAATATTGGTGTAATGTTATAAATGACAATTTTAAAAATATTTTGACAAGGAATTTTTTTTTTCTAATTTTTGTATGCCTGTTATGACCATCTGTCCCGCGTTACCTCCTCCCATGTACGTTGCCAGAAACCTTCGCAAGAGTACGTACAACTCAACAAAGTTGTATTGCAGTCGGGGTTCGAATAGTATAGGTACGCACACGCTACTGACACACACTCATTTGTGTGTGTATATATATATGTGTGTGTGTTTTTGTACTGTATTTCGGGAACTACTTAACGAATTGTAACCAAATTTTGTATTTTAAGAGGTCACTGTCCAAAGTGTTTGGTATCAGTATGGTTTATTGTCGTACGCATATTATGTTTCAAATTACATTTCGTGAATAAAGAGTATAAGTATTTTTTTTTTCGTTAACAACTAGATCGGCGGCACACAAATTTTGTATTTTGACAATTTTTAATTTAAATTTTTTGGGCTGTTTTGCACAAATATTTAAGAAATTAGTAATGGGGAAACTTTTTGTTGAATAAGTTTTAACTTGTCAAAAATTCGCAACGAGAAAAAAAAAATATCCTGTCTTATAAACCAACTTTCTTCTAAAGTAATAATTAATTCTACCTGCATATGATCTGAACAGATCATTCACACGCACAAACTTACCAACTGTAAGCATGGAGTTGACTTGAGACATTAGGATTGACTTGGGACATGTGCAGTGACTAGAGACACAAACACAAGTGGTATTTTCTGTGTGTGCCAACCGTAAGTTACTATGATGGTTATTTCGCGTGGCCATTCATTATTTTGAATTTATCAGAAGTTCATTAGTTTACTCAGGTCGGCCTGCCATACGTGGCCAAAAATTATGTCTTAATGACTTAAGTAACCCCACATGTATCAAGACATCTTACTGTATTAAATAATGCACTATTACATTTTGATTTCAGAGAAGTAGTATCTTTATATGTAGATTATAAAAAATTAACTGTATTACAGCCTGTAATTCGGAGATATAGGAAAAACTTATATTTTAACTTTCGTACTTAGTTTAAACACTAAGGAAATTGTAATTTCTTGTTAAATAAAAATTCTGATAAACGTATATTTTAAAAAAAGTATATTTATTTTCCTTTAATGATACATTACTTTTCTTGGCTTACAAAAATAATTTCATATCAGTCCACACACACAAACATATCTTATGACTAACAAAGTAGGATATGGTATCTAACACAAGCACACACAAGTACATTTTAACACTATTTCCTCTCACTTTTAGTAAATTAAACATATAATGTAAATTTCACGTTCTAGAAAAGACAGATGGTTTAAAAAAATTATTAACGTTACAATTCAAAGAAAATAATAAAATGTTTGTAATAAAACTGCACTAGGACAATACTTTTACTTCCCTGTGGTATAATTGAGGAGGCATGCTGAATCTCACCTAAATATTCGAGTCAATACGTTTGGAAATGGAACCAAACAAAAGCCAAGTGTTCAGGCCATTTTGTTGATACATGTACACAGAAATTCATAGGAAACCACACATGTGTGTGTATGTGGGGATCATTATCATGAAGAGCTGCACACATGCTCTCTCACACATACAAATTACCCACTAGACTGCACTACTTATTCAAATAAGGAGTACCAAGTGTCCTTCTTACGAGTACCAGTAAGGTTAATCATACTACAGGTGAGGAAACTGTTCACGAAAGTAGTTTAATGTTTTTCGTGAGCCTTCGTGAGACTGTTATTTGGGTTCTTCATTTGTCTTACAAGACCGTATACACAATAATCTGTTGCAGTCACATTCGTGATTCCTCGGTACCAACATCGGAAAAGTTCGTAGCCCTCATACCGACACAATCGCAACTTGCGGGCGGATTTTTACCTTGCCCGGCTCGTCTATAAGAAAGTATTTTGCCTTCCTAACCTGTAGAGGAATAACCCTAGTACCAATGACAACTGTTCCTAGAGAAAAAACAAACGTTAGTGGTATACATTCGTCACTATATCGTGAGGCAAACATTTTATTTCTCACATGTTGAACTCCTGTGTAAGGTGTTCAGGCCATTGATAAATACATGAGATTACATAGTGATCTTAGCGTAAGCCACTATAAAAGGAACACTAATGACAAAACTTTGAAAAGGTGGAGATCAACAACTAGGCATTAGCAAACGATTTTGTGTGATACGTAAGGCTAGAGTGCTATACAAGACGTGCTAATCTTTGTCATTACTAAAAAAAGTTTTATGCGTTCGTAGGAACATTGATTTTTAAGCAGAATTTCCAATGACTTATCATTATCACATAATATTATAAATTAACAACGTTATTTGCACAGTAACAAAAGTCGTAAATATTTACCTTACGCTTATATTCACTAGAGGGTGTCATATGATAATGCACCCATCTTCATTGAACTGCAAGGCGTAAATTGTAACTCTTAGCAAGTAAAATCTGATTATATCGTAATCATAACATGATAGTATTTATCGAGGCTGTGTATTACTAAGGTTAATTCTACTACAGGTTAGATTCTACTACAGGTTAGAAAGATCAATGTTGAAAGGAGTTTGGCACAGGGAAAATTTCGGCCGCTTGAGCGCTGGTATAAGTAAGAGGTGGAAAATAACATATAGCAGAGCTTTCCTTAATTTTAAGTTACATACTATTGTTAATTAAAAACGATAAAAGGGTTTATTTTCACTTTAAAAATAAGTTAAATGAGTTCTGTAATATAAAAGCCTATTTAAATTTAATTTTACTACAGTTCCATATTTTTTTGGTCCCTTAGCGATAGCATCTGTGCCAATTTCTTCCACGAGAAAACACATTTTCTTTCTACCCTCCAGTAGAAATAAACTTCAAAATCATCTCCAGTACGCGATAACTGAAAGCTCAAGACTTATTGTTTCTACATTATTTGCTAAGTTATTATACTGTATAACAAACATTTTCGAATTTAATAAAAATTATTTTAAATAAAATACTTTTTCTAGACAGAAAACACTAAATTAATTATAAAAATTACAAACTGTAAAGAATCAGTAATATGATTCACAATTTAAGGATTAATATAATTTACGCGTATGCAACAACATATAGACGGTAAAGAATATGAAAATGTCTGTAACAATTTAAGTAAATTATGTTGCGCTGAATCCAAGATAGTTAAAAATTCTTCCTGTGTAGGCCTGTACTAATGTATTATTAAAAAACTATTTGAAAAATTAAATGTCTCTCTCTGTACATGTAGTTTTCGTAATTTTATTTCGTATGAACACGTAAAATGCCGGGATATTTAAGTATAACAAGAAAACGTCAAAGTTTAAGATGCAATTAATATCGAATATATTCACCATGAACTTTATCTGTTTCGCGTTTCGAAACACAGCAGTGCATTTATCATCTCGCACTGCATAAGCAGTGGTTAAACGTTTATCGAATAGCTTGATTCTGAGACCTATACAAATTCCGCTGCGAAAAAATGTTAAATAAACAATTATATTATGTGGATGGTACTGGGTACCTGTAGGTGACATGAAATGAGGTCCTTCATTGGAGATGCATTGGAATGATAAGGCCGAGGGAAACGGGAGATCTCCGAGAAAACCCACCGCCAAGCGGATCGTCCAGAATGATTCCGACTTTCATGATTCTACGGGGACTGACCTCGCTGAGAATCGAGCCCAGGTAGCTTTGGTAGGAGTTGAATGCAATAGGCACTGCGCCATCCGCGTCCCTAGAATGATATAATACGTAGTTATAATCAAAACCCTGACACCTCAGCAAAAACAAACTCGAAATAACGCAGAGCATAAAAATTAACAACGTTAACAGAATCTGACCAAAATTTGAGAACAGCTTCTGTCCTGGCTGATATTTCTGTCCTAAGATACGGCTTGAGAACGTGGCAAATGCAAGGTCGTCAATGCCACAATATGTAACACGTATTATTATTATTGTCAAAACTACAGTTAAATATAATTTTGTGTCTCGTATTCTGAAGGGTTTTACAAGAAAAGAAAACAATTAATTTTATAAGCCCTAAACGTAGAACCGTATGCCTAACTCACTGTGGATTGAAAACGCACATCGGTTGGTTCTGCTGAATAAACTACATGCACAATTTCAATGACGAATACACAATTTCAATGATGAATACAAGAAAGCTGAATAAAGTACCAAATGTTAAAATATAAAGATCAGCTTGGATATGTTCTGATGACAAGGGTATAACTTGAGGGTCTTTTCTCATTCTCAGTAAGTCAGCAGCAGAACTATCTAAAACATTGTTAATTAATTCGTCTTTTATGCCAGATTCACACAATCTACTTGCTAAGACGTCTATACATTCAATGAACGGGAAATTTTTGCGTACTGGAAAGCCATATGTAAAAAACCTGGTGTTCAGCTGCATAATGTGAAGCATTGGGCGTCCACCTTTATTAAACTCTCTCTGGTTCATAAAGTATTTTGCTTCGGATTTCTTCGCAATAATTCCAATATTTCTGTAGTTAACGGTACTACGTAATCCTTCTTCGATACTGTTAACAATTACTGTATTATTTGTCATAGCAGCAATTAATGGATCTTTTAGATCTGACATTAATGGCTTTATTTTAGTATTCATAGGTCTGTATTTTGTCCCAAATATCATCTTATTTTCCACGAACTCTTCTAGTGTATTGATGTCTGCGTGGTAAAGTGGTTTTGTTAAGAAACTTGTAAGCATACCACTGTAAGAATTGTTTACCAGTAAGTTATATAAGGAAAGAAAGAAGAATAACATTCTGAAAGATTGAAGACCGTGTTTATAGAAAAGCGTTCCACTTAAAATAGTTCGGATAACTTCTAACACTTGTCCGGAAGCACGTGGGTTTGGAGAATAAATAGAAAAAACCTTCCACGTAATCGCAAGAATTCCACAGATTGTAAAATGTGCAATCCAAGTTCCGGACGTGAAAGGTAAAATAATGTTCATGAACCTGGGGCGTTGTTTCGCTTTCGGAACTACAATGATAACTCTTTCAAGATGAAATGGATATGTCAAATACTTGATGTTTTGTGTTGTCACAAAACGAAACGTTCCGTTAAAGTCCGGTTCTTGAGATTTTCTAAAAGGCGTTAACCATCTGGATGTGGTAGAGTACGACATATTTGAGGGGTTAATAACAGTCGTAACATTCAAATGACGTTTCATTGACGCTAACATGAGGCCGTAGAAACCATTGTATGTGACCTGATCATAACAATTTTTTTCTGCGAAACCAAAAGGTGGCTCTGAATGTATATTAATAAACAACGGAAACCCGAACAAATTGTGTTTACCACAACTAAGAGGTATTATATTTTTCGCGTCGTAGTCCACGTGTGTCAATTCTCCACCATTGATAAAAGGGTTCAGTGTAACAACTTTTAACTTGTAAGATGGGCTTGACTTTGTATCTCTATTTTCTAGTGCCGGATACAGTAAAACAAAATTCAGTATTTCATACCGAGTCCAAATATTTTTGACAATGCTGTTTATGATCTTTGTTTCACCCGATATATTTCCGAGTACAAAAATGAATGGTAGTTTATTATTCCAAGTGTCTAATTGAGACTGCATTGCCAGTATTTTTGTCAATAATATTTTTGTACTGAAAATTACAATAAATGCACTGTTGTGAAGACTTACAGAAAAACGCGAAGCAAGTTTGTTGTAGGCAGTAGAGTTGCTATCGCAACGTATTTTAAAAATTGTAAGTGGCATACATTCAACTGCACTAAATTTTTTAAGAAGCCTTTTCGCTATTTCAGTTGTATCAAGACTGTTTTCCATTGCAACAAATCCATTAAAAGTTTTCAAAACCTTATTAATAATGTTTGATGTTGCACTTGCCACATCTTCAATATGATTACTGGAATGCAGCTCTTGAGTCTGTCTGTAAATATATTTTAAACTATACGTCTTCGCGCTGGGCGTGAAAACTAAATACATCACTACAAATGAAACGACGTACATGTTTTGTGCTCATCAGTAACCTAGAAAAAACAAACGAAACACATTAGAAACAAGTTTCGTGTTGGAGCATTATGCCGACAGAAATTAAACGATAATTTGTTTACTTTTTTTAATTTTTGACATAAATATATATCATACGTTTAATGCTGTATGGCCACAAGTGCAAGAATAGAAAACTGAGATATGGCCTGTACATAATACATTTCCTATACCTCTTCTTATTGCTAAAAGGTAACAGGTGCTAAAATATATACACATAGTTTACCAAAATTGTCTGTATGAAGGTTGTCAAAATTGTATTAGAATTTTTTTTTTTTGCGATATAGTCACATGTTACGTTTGACCATATCACACAGAACTGTGAGTACTTTATAAATTTTATGCCATACTACTGTGGCATTCAGCTGTATTGCTAACACTTATGAGTATTACCCTCCAGCCAATCAAGCTCCGTGAAATATAATCATGTAGGTACAAGGCATAGCTCAATCATAATTCATTGCTGAAAAATTCTATTTATTAATACCATACTTCATATTTTGCACTGCTCAAATTCAAAACACGGACTAGAAAACTCAATATGGAGCAAGTAGGAAAGCACGAAAAAAGATATTACAGAAAGGCGAATGGAAAAGTAATGTGGCCGAAGTGAAAAGAAATAAAGTAATATCTTGCACTGATACAAAGAGAACTCACATTAATGCACGGTTAATGTAAACAGGTTGTAGAGATAAATGCCGCTGTCAATGTAATCAAATTCAATATCACTGAAGATAACAGAACTTTGACATTACTGGAGTGTTGGAGAAGTCAGTAGACAGCGACAGTAAGTAATTAGTTGTATGAGAATATCACAACCTCAATACCGGCGGATTAAAGAAGGAGCTACAAGGAATGTGAATTACGAGTATTATTTTACAGTATATGAATTGAAATATTGTGTACACTGAATGTTGGGCACAAATGAATCGAAATACTATGAAAAAAAAATATATGCGGTGGAATGGTTCCAGAAGACATGTGTCTAACCATCCCATAACGCATTCTACAGCTACAGAGGACAATAAGACACACATGAATTCCTTTTAACTAATGACGTGTCATTATATCTGAAAGTAAACATCTAGGGAATTTATCACTGATGGGAATACATTAACTGATCTGCATAGAGAACACGTGAAAGTCTGCTAGGAACAAGGAAAAAGCCATGTGTTAGAGACACTGATATTTGGTGAAAATATTTTTGTACCATTTGATTTTGATTTCAATGCCTTATGTGCACAACTGCAGCTCTGCTACATGGTCAGAGATCAAATGATCCAACCTTCACTTGTCGTGAGCAGCTTCTGGAAAATCACGGGCCTATAATTTCTCAGTAACTTAATTCTGATTAGTGCAGTCAAATATCAAATAAGTAGCGACCTGAAAAATTCGCGATTTCTTTTAAGACACACGGTAGAACTCCAGCAACTGTAAGTTCGCGTCACTTTCATAATTTGCCCTTGACTTTTTTGACGCCTCGTGTAAGTCGCTGAGCCAACAGTAAAAATTTAACTCAATGCAGGTCCGTATCAACGTCTTAGCGAGCAGCTGTTTGCTTGAGTACACATATATTCTTGGAAGCTAGGTCAGTGAACCCTCGCATTTTCCCCGTCTTTACAAATAAGAGACGTGACTGAACAAACACTTATTACCAACAACCATAAAGCACAGCTGTCGATTAATTGGAACAAAATGGTGCAAAACTCATTCAACGACAGCCTGGTGACTCTAGCCACAGGACCATTTTGGCATAATTCAGTATTACTTTCTCTGTCCCCGAGAGAGATCAGTTTTCTTTATGTGAGAACGTAAACAATTATAAGGATAAGGAAATTTGTTATGTGTATACAAACTAAACAGAAAGGGAAACAGAGTTGGTCGAACAGAAAAAGCTAATAATTCAGATCTGGCAATACAGGGGAAATGTTTAGATATATGACGATGTTACGACTCTCCCATTAAACAACTTCAGTTAGAAGTAGCTAGATACATATCTAGGGTTTATCGTAGGAATATGTCGGTTTAATCAGTTCACTGGATTATACTTAAATAACTATAACTTTTTTAAATTTCTCCGAAAATCCAAATAACAACAATTATGTAAGCTGTAAATAAATTAAATGGTTGAGTACTTATAAGTCACTTAGTGTGAAAGCAGCTATACATAATTTTCAGTCAGTTTATACCAGATTCTTGCAAGAAAACAATCATCTTGAGAGCCCTATACAGCTGCCGCACGAGCATTGTTGCAGCTTGTCAGGAGAAATATATATATTTTTAAATACTACTTAACGTATGTTTGATATATTTATCTACGAAAAGAAAACACATTTAAAACTATGCTTCTCTATTTGTACTTTTCGAGGCACATAAAAATGATCATAAACGGCTTTTTCAGACTGCTCTCGTGTAAAAAGTACCAACCAGAATCGTGAAACAAAAATAGAGAAACATGCGCTGGAATTTACTTTGGAATTTTCATAAATAAAAAATAAGGTTCACCACTTAAAGTCCGATAGGAAAAAGCTTACGACCGAAACACTGCACGCGATTTTCGAGCTCCTCGCGCATAAAGGCGACACGGTTGTTCACGCGCGAGCAAGGCACTATAAGGAGTGGGTATAATCGTCCGCCATTTTGGGTCTTTCAGAGTTAAAGCAAGCCAGTGCTCCCAAAAACGGGTTAAACAAAACTCATCATAAATCTAAAAATATACAGCCATATGCATTCCAAAATTTTTCAATGCGTTATGAACTATGCTGTCAATGATAACGTCTATTAATTTTATTTTCTGCAACTATCATATTATTAAAAAATTGTTTGGCAATGCCATGTTGACATTTGACAGAAAATGCAGAGTAAATTATAGTAGAGAAACATTTTTTGTTTTACGAGATAGATTGGGGGGTGGTATGTATCAGCGAACAAAAACAAAGGATGGTATAAATTAAAATGTTATGCCCCTCTTGACCATTTGAAAACATAGATTGATTTCCGCGAATTGCTGTTGTTTTGGCGGCAAGTAGAAGATAAAATATATCGTGCGCGAGGCATGGTCTCGCTCAACGACGCAAACACAACTTCACTTTTAGTTTATATAGACAATATTTACTATGTAAATGTCAGTTTTATGTATGTATTTGTTACTAAGTTTCCAGTTTGTAATGTTACTATATACTTAATTCGATAACATAGAATATAAAATACTATTTTTACAAGCACCCTATTTGTCTATAAGTTTACAGGATTTGTGATTATTCCATTTAACACTTTTTAAATATATGTATATAAAATTTAATTTGTAAAGTAAGTAACATTGTTGACTCACTCGCAACATACATGTAACTAAAAATAAGTGTTTTTAATATATAATTCAGTTAGAGCTGCATTTCCAACATTTTCCGCCTCTATTTTTCAGATTTAAAACATGTCATAGTAGTGCAAAACTAATCGTAAAGGTTTATACTTTATTATATAAAATATTGGCTCAATTGGCAGGATAACAGTAAATACAGTGAAACGATTCACTAAATAATGCTTTTATTTGGATCTAGACATTAAGGTTTGAATTTATAAAGAAAGTGAATTCATGACATACATTTATATTTTTTAAGTGCTTCTTTAAACATAAAATGTTTTGTAGCTGTTTCAGGTGAGTTTTTTGTAACATAAGATGTAAATGTAAAAATAAGTACTCAATGTATAGTAATAAACCACAAGACATCGGAACAAAGATTGAAACCAACGTATGTACATATGTATTTCTACAGTAGTTTAGTTCACAAAGACTAATTCGACAAATTATATTTTAAGAGCAGTTATTAGTTTACATACTTCTATGTAACTAATGCTGTACCAAACATTTTACTTTTCTATAGTTTTATTTGATCACCCTCGATGTGAGCTAAAATTGCACATTTTTTTGTAATATCACAAAAACAAATATTGAATATATTTGAAAATATGGTTTACAGAATTTGTTTATTCTTCCCAGATGCCATGTAGCAAATGTCGTAATTATTTTATTATATTCGTTAATCTATAACCTAAAACAGAGCATCAAACCAAAGCACTTTTTTTTTGCGTAACAGTGGAAGAAGTACTAAACTTAGGTAAATTTTTAAAATATGTACAATTTTTACAACGTGCAGTCATTTTGCTTACAGTTTAATACAATCTCATGACTTAAAAAATATTCTTTATACAAATTGGAATTATGACATACAGTTTTATTTCTTTTCGCAGAAGTGGTGCTATACATCATGCATCTTCTATTTACATTTTTGTTTAAGTCCATTACAGCATAGAACCTCAATTGTATCCCAAATGAATAAAAAAATTTCAACCTACACCTAGATTTGAACTCATATTCCTTACATTTCCAGGCTCGTTCCTGAAAGAGTGACCTGTGATCTGCCGCAACTGTCACACGAATTTTTAGGACAATAAAGAGCAATTATATAATGGACTACACGTATCTGTTTATCGTTGTATAAGTACAAAGTATATATTTTAGTAGTCAAGAAATAAATGTGTTTCGAACAATATTGTTTCATGGACATACCCTTATACTAGAACACATATTTTGGTCACGTCTTATTGTTATGAACTTTTTACATTATTTTTATACAAAGATCTTTAAGAACGTTAGTTTCATTTTTAATTATTGCCTTTGAAGATCCAGTTTGTAGTAAAACGCATATACATTATAAATATATGCTACAAATTTCTGGGAGAAAAAACGCTTTGCCGATTTTATTCGTTATTTCCTAACCTACCCTAATCTACTGTGTTATGGTGGAGGCCCGGGGAAGGAGCGGGACTAAGGCGTCTCAGGGCTGAGTCCCTACGCCTATAAAGGAGAAGTTTCATGCAGAGGAGGCATGCATCGCGGCAGAGAGGGATTGGGCAGACATGGCCACAATTGAGACCATGACTACCTCACTGAGTGTACCTATAGTCAAACCATAATCTAAGAAGAGAGAGGGAAAAACCGGCATAGTACCGTAAAAACCCTCTCGACAGAATAGGAGTGTAACCACTCAGCAGTTACATGCCTTAAAAATAAGAATGGCACTGGAATTTTGCCGAATTATCGCAATGAATGTGGAACCTCTACAGGCATGTTGTGGTTCTTGCGTTGTGTGGTGTACATGGGAACTTTTTATTTAGAATTTAAGTTAGTGTTAAATTTTTCATCTCATTCTTAAGGGAACAAAAATTACTTATGAAATCATTTTTACATGGTTAGTATTATTAACAGGGTACACTGTAGTTCTTAATAGGCTCTTGTATGTAACTTTTTTCTCACAAGTATATCGCTGATAACGGAAATTCCTACTTTATGAACATTACTGTAGACAATTCAAGTGAATTTCCATCGTGATCACGTACATATAATATAAATTACAATTCCCGCATTAACTGTATTGGGCGAAAGCTGTGTTACTTACAGACATACAGTAAAAAGGAAAGAACTTATAATTAAAAATTTATATCCAACCTGTTTACAGAGAGTATTTAAGTATAGGTGTAAGATACCGTGTGTTTTATTTACAAGGTACGCTACAGTAAATTAGTGGCACTTCTCCATACTGTTTTCTGAAATTTACAGAAATGTAATAATTGTTAGCTAGGCTTAATGGGCATAAAAGTAATCATGCCATGTTTCAGATATTTAACTCACAGGCAATAACAAACATGTTTGGTCGTACTGTACGAAATATTAGCGCTTGCACAAGTGTGTGTAAAAAGCATCAGAAGATTTGTATTTATTATCCTGGCGCTATAAACCAGCGTGGGTATATACAATCTGCACAGAGTGAGTGAAGGACAGTTACAGTACAAAAAATAATTTTATTCACACTGCTACATGATAGGCAGTGTGTTGTCATTTTTAGTGAAGATTAACTTAATTCGAAACTGAAATTCATTTTAGTAAACTGACAATGTACATGTAACCTTAATTAAATCAGTTTAAAAACAAATTCATTAGCAGTAACTATTTACGTCTACAGTTTCAGGATACATTACGTATTCACCTTAAAATTAACGTTTTGGCTATAGAGTAGAGATGCATCGATCTGTCTGATAGGTAATCACGTATTTTGCATTAATATCGCCTACATAACTATAATTTGTAATAAAGTAAATTTTCTCGAATCACTTTCTTTAAAAATTTACGTTATTTTATGCAATAAAATATAAAAGATTTTTTAAAAGAGTAGTAAGCAATATTTGCATCAAACTAGAAAATTTTGGAATGTTAAATCAATTGAATTAAAGTTGTACTTTGAAATATGGTAACTTGCCTCTTGTACTACTGAAGCCTCTGTTTTTTTTTCAGACTGGTGCCAAAAACTCAAATATTTTTTAACCAAACGTTGACAAAATTTGAGTCAATGTGCAATCATACGATGCACAATACTGTGGACGTGTTTTTTTAAAATAATGTACCATTCGCCAGCAAAAAAATTAATTTCCTTCATTTTTGCTTATTTTCACGACGAAAAACGTGGTACTTTGGGTAATTAAATCTAAAAAATCGTTCAGTATAATTCTACAAAAAAATTCAGCTACAAATTATAACATATAAGTGTCAAAACTGTGCAGCGAAATTTTTATATGAGTATTAGGTAGCAATAAAAAAAATATTTTCGAAATCACTGCAAAACTCCGTAACAAGGCCTTAATACGAATACCTACATAACTAATAGCTAGAGACCTGAAAAATTCGCATTTTCATTTAAGCACAAGCTAGAATTCCATCAACTGTACGTTTGTGTCACTTTCGCAATTGGCCTTTGAATTATTCAACATCTCCTGGAAGTCTCTGAGCCAATAATGTAAATGTAACCAATACAAACCTATATCACGTTAACCGCCAGCAACAAATAGCTTCTGTTGAGTTCACACATATGTATTATTGAAGGCTAGCCTAAGGGTCAGCGATCCCGCGAATTTTTCCAGCCTCTACAAATTGCGCTAAGTTAAAAATATTACATTTGCGTTCCAATGAGTTATCAATGCCTCTAAAAACCCTAATGCAGACATCAGATTAATAAGCTTTTATGCATATATTATTTATTATTAATTGTTGAAAATGTGCCTTTAATTAAGTTTGCACGTGTATTAGGCCTAAGCCTATTTTGTGCGAGAGTCAACAATCTTAAATTAATTAAAAACTATAAAACTGTAAATTAAAAAAAAACAACTTCAGTGAAATTGAATATGTTGCATTATTTTTCTATGCAATATTTGATTTTGTAAATTTATTTTAAATTCGATAATGTATACTTTCGTATACAACCCTAAAATCGGTTATTGAAAGTTGAAACCGTTATAATAAAAATAAAATGTAGAGTTAAAATTAATGTGTTAAATACTATGAAGACAAACCAAGGTATATTTCGTAGTCAGGTCGTTGAGCTAGACGGTATTCTGTCTTCAACCTGCCGCCAAAACAACAGCGATTCGCGTAACTCATCAAGAGGGGCATAAATATTAATTTTATAGTACCATTTTTGTTTCTTCCATTGCCACTTCCATCTAGCTCATAAAACAAAAGCGTTTCTCGCTTAATGTATTTTACCCTGCATTTCCCGGACAAAAATTTTCATGCCATTGTTAAACTTGTTTTTTTACATAATGAATGACTGTCATAAAGAAAATTAATCGCCAGCGTCATTGGTAGGACAGTTCATTAATACTCTGTAATTTTTTTAGTAGATTGGCCTAATGGTTTTCGATTGGCGAATGAGTTCGGTTTCTGCGAATTTTCGGGCGCGCGAGCACGGCTTGGATTGCGCTAGCTGTGACAGACCCCTAATGGCGGACGATTATACCTGGTCTTTATAGAGACCTAACCAGTCTACACCTTATCGCCTGCCATTTTCTGTACCTCAGACGTGGCATATAGCGTGTGCTGTAAAGGGCTCTTAATTGTAAGTTCATATCTATCTCATCCTTCTGTTATCATGAAACTATTAATAAATTATACTCTTACACATAGACGAACATTTTTTCCTGGTTGCAATATATATGAGTCGTAAATCCAACTCTTGACCATCAGCACATAAAAATTATCTTTCCAAATTACAAAAAAACCCTATGTAATGGTAACATCACAATGCGTTACTGCTTGTTTTGTACTTCCAGTCCCTGGGTGAAGTTTCTGCCTTTTATTATAAGCGAAGTTTATCTGTTCTAAACTTCACTATTTGTGTCTTGGGAAGGAATAATGGACATTTTAAGTATGAATTGATGGCGCTGGCATGTCTGTTACAATTTCTGCTAAAGAATTTTGACGGATACTATGTCTGTTTTATCGGACAACAGTGCCGGTTAAAGGCAAAACAAATTCATGGTTGCATTGTACACATTCCCGATTTTGTTAGTATTAAAGTATCACACACAAATTTATTGTGACTGGGCTCACGCAGAATAAAAGCGACCACCTACAATAGGTGACAGAAAGTCATAAGAAACTTGTGCTTAAAAGTGGTCCAATTTGTGTACTTTAACTGCCCTTCAAACGCGCAAAAAGATAGGCGGTCCATTGAAAGTAACAATGATGGATATAAAAGACTTCATGGATTTCAAACAACCCAAATTCCTAAAGAACCAATTTTTCAGTGAATACTCACAAGTGAAAAATTGATTGACTAAGTATGCGAGTAATACATGTAGAATAAAAAAGCTATTGAAATTTTCTAACAGGACAAGTTTTGATGAACCTCTTAGATTACCATTCGAATAGTTACAAGCGGCAGACCTTCAGTATCAAACTTAACCTATACACACCTTTCCACCACGTATATCTGACGCAAAGAAAAAGGACCTATCGTCTATCTTTGTGATAGTGGAATTGTAAAAAAACCATCATCAGTAATCTTACAGCAATCAATGCATCAAATGAGAAATGCCATGTAGATCCATATGACTCGGAACCGAGTTGGCGGAGTCACCTAAAACATTTTGATAAAAAAATTTACTAATTTTGACATATAAATATTTTTGTTAGTAAATACTCACTTGATTATAATTTTTATTTATATTACCAGTGAATTGTGCCTTATATCATGTTTTCCAAGAAGACCGACTTTTGGAGCAATATCTTTACCACTAAAGTCCTGTTAGGTACGATATTATGCTTAATTAACACCATACCAGCAATAACATCAATTCGGCCCACACAAACAGGAAATGAAGAAGAAATCATACTTTGTCATGGCAAGGGCAGGAAAGACACCAACATTACCATGAAGTGCTTTTGGCAAACTGTGGAAAAATGAAATCGGGAAAGCCGGACCAGGAATGAATTGAACCTGTGGCATATCGAATGCAAGTAAACGTGTTATATAATTTTAATCAAAATATATTTCTTACTTAGTCTCATTTAATTTAGTCTATGGAATGAAATAACTGTGATGAGGCTTTCGAATGTATCATACTGATTTAAATTATTTCGTCTTTTTATTCAACCTGTTTTCAATAACAGGAATTTTTACTTGCCATTACTATTATAGTTTTACGACTTTATAATTTGGTATCCTTTAAATACTATTTTAGCAATACAGTAGCTTAAAAACTAAGAGCACGGATTTCTTTTACCTCTAACAATAATTTCAAGACACGTAAATTTATACATTTGACTAGTCATTTGGACATCTATCAAATGGTGAACAACTTTTATTAGTAAAATATTAGGCAAAACTTTTTTTTAACTTTAACAGTATTATATAACAGCTAATATATTTTTCCGTTTGTTTTAAACTGTTTAATCTTAATAACTTTTTGAGAAGCATTGTTACAGGCTTACCTATGCCAGGAGGTACCTTATCTATTACATAAATTATGAATCTTGTTAATAAGTCGTTGTAAGGTAATAGTGTCTTCTTTATTATATATTTTTAATTCAGAACAAAATTGTTTATGTTAATGTTTTTTTAGGAAATAATTACGTTTATGTATAAATAAGTTAATATTTTACACTATAATTTTAATTTATTTATATATTTGGGCGTTACCATTGCTTTGAACATAAATTTTAGTGCGGTAAATTTAACTGTATTTTTTTAAATTATTTAATTTCTCTTAAAAATAATACGGACGTGCTGATTAAAAAACCGCTAATATTCTCCTTTTTTATAGTTTTTCTACGACAAAACTACTTTACTATGGCTAAAAATTATTTTAACACATTTTAAATATGTATCTCTGTACTTCGACCGGAATACATTAAATGTGTTGTAACTAAAAAAAATCAATGTAAACAAGCTGTAATACATTACTGACTTATACCTGTTGAGTGCAATATTAAGAAAGTCTGAAATGGTCAAGAATTGGTGCACTTGTAATAAATAATACATTACATCACTAAACAAGGTTTACAAAACACTGCACAACACATAAACAACGTGAAATTACCCGTTTACATTCAATGTAATGTTCATATAATCTGAACAGCCACACATATTCGTCAGCTAGTAGTTCATTCTTATTAAAGTTGTAGAACACAGATATAATATAACTTTCTTATAATGTGCAATTATTAGCATGCAAGTTCTAGTGTTGGGCGTAACTGGCCAGTTTTTTCGACCATTTTCCGTTGTTAGGAAATTCAATATGCAATGCCATATATTGCATACACACACACACCTACACACACACACACACACACACATATATATATATATATATATATATATATATATATATATATATATAAGGTATGAAATGATTTCCTCGCAACTTTAATTAAACAATTAAACTTCACGTGTCAAGAAAGTGAAATTTTAAAACTTATTTTCGGATATTGGATTTAAAAATAACAATTTTGTGTGGTTAAAAATAATTACTTTAACCAATTACATTTTACGAATAAATTATAACATCTTATTTAGGTATTCTGAAGAAAGCATTCTGAAATAATATTTCAAAATAAAAGTAGAACTGTAGTATTTCACTGAAATAAAAACTGTCCAAATTTTATTTGCAGATGTCTTTGGACAAAGTGATTTTGACATTTATTGCATTGTACAACTCTAAGAAATTACTTCCCTCGATGAATTTGTTGGGTAGGCTAAATAAACAAAGACAATTATTTGTGTCATTTTTCAAGATACTCTAGTCATGACTGGAATTGTTAGTATAGTTAAGTACAAAAATACATTTTAATGAAGGGTGAATATTTTTTCCTTTTTTGCAGCAGACATGCGTTATTGTTTCAGAGTCTACAAAGAACTCGATAAACCAATTTTTCGTGTTCTGGAATTCATTCACCCCATACAGGGTTGGACTCCGAAAAATTTATTGACATATATTGATAGCGTGAATTCAATTGCTGACAACAAGTGGTTTTACTGTTACTATCCTTTGTAATTTGTTGGCTGCTGTTGCAAGCAGTGGCTAGAGCACCTGTCTCCCACATAGACAACAAGTGGTTTTACTGTTACTATCCTTTGTAATTTGTTGGCTGCTGTTGCAAGCAGTGGCTAGATCACCTGTCTCCCACATAGACAACAAGTGGTTTTACTGTGACTATCCTTTGTAATTTGTTGGCTGCTGTTGCAAGCAGTGGCTAGAGCACCTGTCTCCCACATAGACAACAAGTGGTTTTACTGTTACTATCCTTTGTAATTTGTTGGCTGCTGTTGCAAGCAGTGGCTAGAGCACCTGTCTCCCACATAGACAACAAGTGGTTTTACTGTTACTATCCTTTGTAATTTGTTGGCTGCT
>PNEQ01134530.1:0-34256 GCA_003012365.1 Medauroidea extradentata | reverse complement strand
CCACACCTCGTGGCGGTCACATCCACACCTCGTGGCGGTCACAACCACACCTCGTGGCGGTCACATCCACACCTCGTGGCGGTCACAACCACACCTCGTGGCGGTCACATCCACACCTCGTGGCGGTCACAACCACACCTCGTGGCGGTCACATCCACACCTCGTGGCGGTCACAACCACACCTCGTGGTGGGCACAACCACACCTCGTGGCGGTCACAACCACACCTCGTGGTGGTCACAACGAGTCCCCCAAGCTCCTTAACAGGCGCTCTCGCAGCATTCTTTCTCAAAAAACTCCCCCCTCCATTCGTAGCCTCTCTGGTCGACTGACAAAACTAAACCCGCCCTTTCCTCCTTATCGGTTTAATATTTCTTTCCAAAATTACCACAGGTTGACATTAACATACACTCGAACTTATATACAAAATTTTGACCATTTATTATGACAAATAATTAAGTTAATATTAAATTTCACTGCAGGGGGTAGGTGAAGCCACGCCCCTGCGCAGACCCATACCTACAGCCCCTGAGTTCTGTTTCCCGAGGTCTCGGGCTAGCTAGTGTCTCGTGTTTAAGGCTTTCTCTGTTCTCTGCTGTGTGGAGGGTTAAATGGCCGTGAAACATTTCAAAACCCTCTCAATTAAAAAAATATAAAAATATAATATGTTAAATTATTACATTTAATCATCTAATGGTGGAGCAAAATGGAACTATTTAAATTTTTTCCCGGTTAAAATTCTAATTTAAACGATACCTTAGAATATTCATTAATGTGATTATAAATATAAACTATCATCACATTCTTTTTGTATTCTTCAATATGATTAATAATATTAGTTAAACTATCACTATATTACTTTGTCTATTTATCAATTTCTTTATTATATTCGTCAACAAGTTCTTTCTACATTCATAAATTCCTTTTTTATAAGTATCAACTACCTCATTTAATGTTTTAATATTATTATCTGTACCTGTAATTTGATGTAAAAGATTTTTTTTCAGAATTAAGATTATCTAATTTTTTACTTGAATAATTTTTATTTTATTTAAATACAAAATCTTTTCTTTCAATAATTATTTTAACTCGCCATTAATTCTTTATAAATTTGAATTTGCATTTCTTAATTCATCTTTATCTTTAATTTGATTTAAACAATTTTTGATTTTAAATATAAGAATAATTATTTCTTTACTTCAATCATTTATTGTTTCATCTTTATCTTTAATTTGATTTAAAAGTTTTTGTTTTTCAGATTTAAGATTATTTGTTAATTCTTTACATGAATCATTTAGTGTTTAAATCTTACTATCCCTTTATTAAATTTTATCTAAACATTACAATATTTTTAATTTTTATAATAGTTAATTTTTGTTAGGTTATATATTTTTAATTCTTCAATGGTTTTTTGTAACTGTAAATAATAATTTTTTAGTGCATTATTTAATTTTTATTTTTATTTTAGCAAAATCTTCATAATTTCTCTCTTTCAAGTTTTTTAATTGTATCACTCCTTAATTTAATATCACTATTCAAAAGATTACCCTTATTAGTAAACATCTTAACCTTATTAGTTATCTCAATAATTTCTTCATTTTTAGACTTTACTTGCTCAACAAGAGGTTTTTTTTTCTCCAGATGAAGGATTATTTCTTTTTTAATTTAGTTTTTTAATATTACTTTAAAAACCTTTAGAATTATTATTTTTTTCATTGACTGTTCTAAATGAATATTATCTTCAAAACAGCATATTTAGAAACAAATATATTTTAATAAAAAAACTATGAACAAATCACGACTATAACAAAAACACATTTAAACAATAGAAATTGTAATGTTTAGAAGTTATAAAATTAAATAATAATAATAATAATAGTAATAATAATAATAATAATAATAATAATAATAATAATCGAATATTTCGTATACTAACACGATATTTATAATTGTCTGTAATTGTAATTTCAACATCTCTAATCCCTTGATTATGAAAAATGTAGAAATTTCATTCAGTTGTTTTAATTCAGATTTAGCTATTCCACAATTAATTGTTAGTGGAGATAAATAAATAATTTTCCGTTTGTATAATTAATTGTATCAACGTTTGAATAAACCCCAATTCTTGTTCAATTAACTCTAATATAAAAACACTGTTTTATAGTAACCATAAGAAATTTCATTAGTTCAATATTTGTATTTGGTAACATTTCAATTGGTAACTTAAAAAAATCACAAGCAATTAAATGTAAATTTTTGAAATGTGTTTGTAGAAACAAAAAATATTAAAATCATTTTTGTTTTTATATTTCTTATTTTCAGATAATTGAAGCTTAATTAAATCTAATAACCTCTTCTTATTAAATTTTTCTCTATTTAATTTAATCTCGCATATTAATATTTCTTGTTTCTTTAATTTTCATAAAAATACTTTTTTATGTTTCTTAATTCCGTGTACTTGAATAATAAAATAATCTTTCAATAATGTCTATAAAATGATTAAACAAAATCTCTTTTAGCGCTATTACTTGAGTACATGTATGGCCTTCCGACCAAGGTAGCTTATATTTAAAAATTTTCTTGTATGTTTAAAAAATAATTATAATAATGAGTATTATTTATATTAATATATTATAATTTTTTATTTTTAAATGTATTATTTTGTTGAACCAATCAAGCATAATAATTTAAAGAAAACTGGAATAATTAATTTTGATTTCATTTCAAATAATCTAGTTAATTTCTTTGAATAAAATTTAACTTTGCAAATTAATTATAATATTAAAAAAAATTAGATTGTCAGATCAATTCTAAATAATACTCCTGTTCAATCATTCAAAAATGTTTTATTTATGATATATTTGAAATTTGTTCGTTATCATCGAATAAACAAAAATTTACAGTGCAAAACCATATTTTTGATTATAAAAGAGTTTCCTGTCTGTTTTCGAATGACTGGTGAGATAAAATTTATGGGTAAAAAATATCCCTTGTTCATCAAACGAACCAAAAGGTGAATTATTTATGAAATCCAATTAACATTTTTATTCACCGAATTTAAGGGTAAAAATTATGTTGATGCGAATTAAAAATAATTAAACATTCGTCTAAAAAATTTATACTTTCGTATTTATCTCTCTTAAAGGAAGTTTACATTTAGATTATACTATTGCATCACTAATTCTTGAAATTCCTCAATTATATATTAATGAACTTAAATCATATACTGCAATAATTAAGTATAAAAATTTAGCTAAGTCAACAAGTATTGATCATATGAATATTGCGAAATAAAAGGCGATTTAAACTGCCGTTCTACAGATAAGCCCTTAAATTTTATTGCGTTTTTCAAAAATGAAAATAACGAAATTGTTAACGTGTTGAATCGATTAAACTAATGATTAATAATGAAATCATTCTGAGACTTGAATGCAACGAAGAATGTGAATTGAAGAAGTTTTAAGAAAAATATTTATCTTTTGTTGATTAAACCTATAGTTTCTTATCGACTGAAAAACTCGAAATAATTATAGCTGTTTTATATTATGAAGAGCTTATTAAAGAACTAATTTATTATTTTGCTTTACCTAATATTTAGGAAACTAATCATAATTCAAATTAAACTTTGATCTAATAATAACACAATTAAAGTAATGTTATATGTTCGATTATATTTGTAATGAATAAATGGAATATTTTATTAAATCTCTCGATTATTTAAATCTAAATAAACATATAATATCAAAGAAGATTCTCACAAAATTTCGATTTTTTCGAATGTATTTAGATGTATTGTTAATGGTTCCTAACCTGGCATTAAACTTAATGTTAAAAATGTTTGAAATTTATAAAAATGGTGGAATAAAAAATATATTACAAAACTACAACTTTATAACAATAATTATATAAAAATATAGAAGATACAAATAAAAAAATAAAAATGTTTATTTAATTAACATATCTAATTCAGTTTCTTATTTTAATGGCGTATATATGGATTAAATTAGCAGCAATTATAAAAAAATTATAATTATTGATGACGTGCTTGGTGTAATAAATTAACAAGACAAAAACATTAATTTTATTATTTTCAGCTAGTAGACCAAGAAGAATATCAGTTTTTTAAAAACCCAAAAAATATACTAAAATATAAATCTCTTGTAGAATAAATTGCAACTATTTAATTAAGTTTTTACCCTCCTTAGAAGAATCTAATAGGTACTATTTGTTCTGAATTATTAGGACATACTTTATATCCATCAGAATTAATACAAAGATTTTAACACAATCAATATTTTAATTAATTTTACGATTTAGAAAAAATAAAAATCAGGAATGGTAATTAAAAATTTAAGGTTTCAGCTCATACATTTTATAAAAATATTGTGATTTAATATATCAAATTTCATTACTAATTGGTGAAACAAAAGCGGACAATGATTCTGAAACTATAGTAAATTAAATTATTAATATTTCTAAACAAGTAGAAACATTTTGCTTAGTAAAAATTAAAAAAAAAAGTTTAAATATTTCTTTGGTAAAACTGATATATATTTTAATGTATCAATCTATAAATGTTTTTTATATGTAATTATTTACAAATTTTTTTATAAATTATTTTATTTTATTTATTATTATTTCTTAAACAAAAGTGACATAGTGTATTGCGCGTTGATAAAAAACTTTTTTTTTTGTTATGTGAAGAAAATTCCATTGTTTCTAACATTTACGAACAAACGAATCTGGACAAGGTTATTTATCTCTAAAATAATTGAGACTTTTATCAACAAAATCACATTTCATTATTAATGCTTTAAATCTTCTTTTTCCATTTATTAAAAAAAATATTCTTTTTAGTTTATAGTATAGCATACAGTTTATAGTATAGCATACATTTTATAGTTTATTGTGTAATATATAGTTTACAGTTTATGATAACTTTAAATTAAAAAATAATTAGAATCACTTATGCAATAAGTAACTAATCCTTTAAACAAAATTATAATTTTATAAAAAAAAAACTAAAAATAAGAAGAAACTTGCATGTATTGAAAAATAGGGATATGCATTACATGAATACCAAGACAAATATATAGATGTAGCAAAAAATATATAATTATACCGAAGAATTCGTTCACAAATTATAAAATAGCTAAAATTTTTAGTGAATTAATGACAAGTAGTGATTTTAACATTATTATCAATTGAGGCTTTAGTTGAGTTAAAATCCTCAAAAATTATATATAAAATTAAATAAAAATAATGAATCATATATAAGCAACAAATAGATGAATTTTTTTAGAAACAAAAAACAATAATAAAAAATTAATTGAAAATTACGATTTAATTAAACAAAACATGAAAAATTAAGAAATGGAGATAGTGAAAAAATTTATATTATAACCAGGTATTATATCTTTATCAAAATTCCAGGAGATTGTACATTAAATTTATTAGATTATTGTAAAGAACATAAAGAAGTAATAGCAAAATCAAGAAAAATTCAAGAAACTTCAGATAATACAATTGATTTTTCTATAAAAATAAGACAACAAAGCCAATTCTTAAGAAAAATGAACAAATTATTGTATCTGAATCAAAATAATAAATCTAATGTTGAATTGTTTTTCATAAATTTATTAATTATTAATGTGCATTACTCAATAAATTATAATCTACTGTATCTTCAGGATTTATCAACATTTTAAAATTGAAATTATCACATTTCAGCCGATGTAACCCACTCGTTAAAATTAAAATTTATGATTTTATATCTTCTTTGAAAATCGGGTTCCACAAGTTTACATGTTATTTTTAATTCAAATTCTTTTTCTTTAAAAAACTATTCTTTTTTTCTTCAAAACCTACACCAAGTTTTTGCTTAACATTCATTATTGTAGAAACCAATCCCGATTCAATTTTTTTCCTTTAAATTAATATAAGAGTTAAATATTTGTTTCGGTTTTTTCTAATATTTTATCAGGTTTATGTCTATTGTCAATATTTTTTTTTCGTGATAACATCCTGAAATAATGCCTCTTTATTAACTTTATTTCCTGGAACTTATCTTTTTTTCAGTATTCAAAAATAAAATAGTGCCAAGGCCAGTATAATTGTGCCCAGGTAAATGAAATTGAAAGGTAATTTATGTACCTACTAAATTAATTATATCTCCACATATATTGTTATTAGTGTTGCTTCTTAATCTCAAATTTGGAGCATAGGTACATTAAAAATAGTTAAATTTTTAGAACAGACAATTAAATAGCGAAATGTTATGATTTTGGGGCAATTAAATTGGTTTTATAATTTTTCCCCATCTGTATCATGCAAGACATTACTACTTGTTTATTTTGTGTTAGAGATCCCCCATTATTTAATTTTTTTCTGTGATATTGCTTTTCCTTTTTTCTTAGATATTTTTAACTTAAGGGTGCGGCTACCGCAATTTTCATCATCATTATTTTATATTGTATTTGTACCAGATTTTTTTTTCTTGTTTTAGACACAAAAAGTGACTAAATTTGGCTCCTATGAATTTTTTTTATCTCTCATAGTTTTCGCGTAATGGCTTATTAAAGTCATATTTTGCATGTTTCCGTTTTAACGACCACACTAAAACCAACTAATATACCAAACTCAAAAAAATCACAGTGGATAAATACATTGCAGGCTACAATGGCATGCTCATAAAATTAGAGAACAAACATTATTTGTATCTCAAAAAAAAATTATTGAACTTTTAATTTTTTTTTTTTTCAGTTTCAGCAATTTTTTAAAATTCAAATAATTTTTATTCTTAAATTTTATGTTAGAAATAAGTGTTTTAGACGGTCGTATCTGTAAAAATATCAGTTGGATTAAAGAAACAGAAATATGAAAATAGCTTTAGACTTTGAACTACGCTGGACACAAATAAATTAATGTTGTTACCACTTCAAAGTTTTAAAGGAAAAAAGATAATAATAGAGCACTACACGCCAGCTGAGTATCTTGTGCGGATAGGCGGTAATATATTACATACGTCGGTTAACAGCTGCCGTACCGCCCCTGTCTCTCTCCCTCCACACGCACACGCGCACACACACACACACACACACACGCACACACACATGGCAGCTTGTCTAGGAAGGCTTCTTAATTGTTCCTCCCATTAATTGTTTACCTTCAATTGCTAATGAATTTACTTGTATTGGTTAATCCTTCTTTAAATTGTTTTTCTAAAATATCATTTTGTCTAATTCTTTGGGCAGCTATTTTAACATTCACATCTTTATCATTAACTGATCTAACCGTTGACGTTGCTGACGAAGCTAAACCAGGAATAACAGCAATTAATGGAAAAAACCTCCCTATTTTGGAATTTGTTTGAAATTCATTAATTTACACATATTGTACTTGCTTAAGTTTTTTTTTTTTTAGATTTACATTTATTTAAACATTAAAAACATTTGGGGCTATACATAACTTACCAGATTTTTTATAATTTTTATGTTTGCAAATCAGTTAAATAAAAATTACTCATAATGAAACCACTTTCTAATAAAGATATAGAATATCAAATTAAATATTACAAATTTGATTCTTATTTCGCATGTGTTATTGCAAAGTTATTTATAAAGATGAAATTAAAGATAATAGACAAAAATGAAACATTTTAGAATAATTAAGTTAGTAAATAAAAAAAAATATGGTAGGTTGGGATTGTTATGTAGAATCTTTTCAACTGTTTATTATTTGGATTCATTTCGTGTTCAACCCTAACAAAAATGAAGTGATTGGTGTGCAAAAATAATTATAATGTTATTATATAATTGTAAAAAAATATCCAAAAGATAATTGGTCTTGTGGATATTGATGAATTATGGAAATATCAAAAGTTAATTATAATTTAAATAATTATTATTTTAAGGATTAAAATATTTAACTATTTTCGTATAAACTAACGATAAAGATAACAATTAAAATTGTTAAAATAATGTTTAAAAACGACGAATAATGACAAAAACAATGATAAAGTAAAGGTAAAAAAAACTATAAAAATAGCGTTGAAAATATTTAAGATATATTTAAATATAAATAATTTTAAATCTAAATAAAAATGAATAACAATATAAATGTTTCTTTTTAACTTACATTTGATATAAATAAACTACCTGTCCCTTAAGATAAAGTGTTTTAAATATAGGTAGTATATTAGTACAATACTTACAACTAATGGTTTCGGAATATTCTAAAATGAATGGTACATATAAAGTTGATGAATGTTTTATAGAATTAGATAGCGAATTTGATAAATTAATGTATAAAATAAGTTTTTTAATTTAAAAATAATTTTTTCAAAGTTATATTTTCTAAATTCATAAATTCAAAAATGTTATAACAGTCCCGAATATTTTACTGTAAGCTTTTCGGTAAAGCATTAACTCCTTAATTATAACCTTGATTATTGTAATTCACTCTTGATTTTGTAGCAATATTTAATAGAGAATCTTTAACTGTTTTTAATTATAATCTTCATAATAATTTTGTAATCTAATTTCTTGATTTTCAAAAGCCCCTTCCATATAATCTCGAGTACCTATTTTATAATATTTACTTTTTCTATGACTAACAACTAGAAGTGGCTCAAAATGAGTATTACAAATTTCAGATTTAATTTGTTTTTCTCGTGAGTGTTTTTCTTTTGGAATAACATCTTGTGAACATTAAAAAATTTCCCAAATTTCTGTTTTTATTTTATTTTGATATTTTTCAGGAAGACATTTGTGTATTTTACTTCCTTAATGCCTTTTTATATTTTTTTTATTTTAAAATTTTTCTCAAATTTTATAGTTAATATTTTTTTCTTGATGTTTTTTCCTTTCCCTAACAAAAATTAATGATTTAAATTGACATACATTCCAGGCCTTTGACATTGTTCTACTTTTTTTTATTGGGGCTTTTTATAAGGGAATCATTTTTATGACATTTTTAATATGTATTAAACATACAAACATATAAAAATTGTTTGATTGTAATATTTTATAGTATTAGAATTAAAAGTTCATTTTTTTCAAGACATGTTTTCCCATAAAGTTTATCCAAATTTTTTTGTATGAATTTTGATATGAGATAATGTATTTCCAGCCAACATCCTCATGAAATTTTCCAATAAATATTTAAGATAACTTTTTGACATTTTGAAATATTTTCCCAGTGAACATAATCTTCGAATTTCTCTATAGAACTTTCAGATAATTTTTGGCATTCTGAAATAGAATTCCAATCAAGGTCAGCTTTAAATTTTTCAATACATTTTTCAGATAATATTTGCAATGCTGAGGTACATTCCCAATAAACTTCGTCTTGAAATTTTTCAATAACATCTCCAAATAATGTTTGCCATTCTGAGGTATAATCTCAGTAAACTTCATCTTCAAATTTTTCAATACATTTTTCAGACAATTTTTGCAACACTAAGGTATAATCCCAATAAACTTTATCTTCAAATTTTTAAATATATTTTTCAGATAATTTTTCCAGGATAACGAAATATATAAACAATCAATTTTATTTTGAAATATTGTTATAAAGTCTTCCGATTATCTTATTTGTAGAAAAATTACATTATCTCCAGCCAATTTTGTTTTTCTGTTAATATAATCAACAACTGTATTTCGAACTTTATTTGTTAAATATATCTTATATCGATTCTTTAATTAAAAGTTTTTGTAAATATTTGTGTACATAAGATGATTATAAAAACATTGGATAAACAATTATTAATATTACATTTAATTTTCTTCCTTAAAAAATATATATATTTAAGTTTGAATTCGTTGCAAACATAAGTTGCTCTCTCAACATTGGCTTTTTTGTGCTTATTTATAAGCAAAAAACTTTCATTACATTTTAAAAAACTAAACACGGGATGCACACAATTTTTTTTAGTTGATAATTTATACTTTTTATATTTTTTAATTTAACTGAAATTTTTAGAGCACTTATTCGCCCTCGCTAAGAAATATATGATATTTTTTTCATTACTTTAAAAGTTATTGTCTTAAATATAATAATTTTTGTTAACAATTTAAATTTTTTATGTTTATAATTTGTACTTTTTTATTAATTTTCCAGGTGGAACGATAATCCCTCCAATAATAAATAAAATATTTTTAAGTATTGCAATCATTAGAGTGTGAGTAAATTTTTCATAAAATATAATTTAATATATAATAAATATAAGAGCAGTCTACCAGAAGGGACTATCTTAATTTTTTTAAATTTATTTCTGTTAGTGTCTCTGGGCTGTATTCGGGCAGAATTATTTCTTTATGAAAAAAAAAAAAAAAAAAAAAAACAACTCTTGTGCTAGAAAATACATTTCCTCTATATGAACTTTGCTTCAATTTTCTGTAAAATTTAGCGAAGGCAATTTATTGAATGCAATGTGATGCCATACTAGGAAATGTATCAATGTAACAAATATTTTTTATTCATAACTGTTCATAAAATACAACATTATTAATATATAGAGGAAGTAAAATATTTTAGCTTCAAACATGTTATAAATATTACAATTTAAATTACAAGATTTTAAAACAGTAATGTTTTATTTATATACGCAGGATGTTAGGCAATTATAGGTACAATCGAAAGGGGTGCATAGAGGATGATGAAACAAGCAAATAATGCTAACTTAATGACAGTTTTCCCGTAAAGTATGATGAATGGACACGTGCATACATAGCAATTTTGCAACACTGTTTTTTTGTGTGCGGATATTTAAAAGCTTTTGGTGTATGCTAGCCGTGTTGACCGTATCCACGAACTACAAGAGTGCATAGCCACTGCATTCGGAACACACCTAGAATTTTTGAACATGTACGGACATCGATGCGAAGACATGCTTAAGCCTGCCTTCACATGAATGGCGCCTATTTCGAACACTTGTAATATCTTCGTCCACATGTGCAGCATTTTGACGTTAGTAGCGTTCCTGTCGTAACATGTAATGTGTCATTGGGAAAAACAATGGTTTCCGGAACTATGTTTATTAGCATTGCCCTATTTGCTTGGTTTACAGCGGTACGTCACTGACGATATGCAGCTGCTTGGAATTGGAAATAAAATGAACACATTTACACACAAAATGTAAAATAATGGCAGAAACTAGCCCAAACGTATTAAACACTAGCTGCACAAACAGCAGGCAATGTTGTTACTCACATAAATGTGTTTCAAAATGCAATCGTGTTGTTGAGTTCTCATTTTATTTCAAAATTTTCTTCTCCAATCAATGTAGACCAAGTTAAGCACGGCATATTTGTCATTCGATAAATAATGTTTACTTTATTGCTCAAAATTCGTTTTAAAATAATAATACATTGACTCTTATGGCGGAGGTAAATTTATGAGCAACAGTGACCACGTGTATATTCGTACGTATAACAAGGGCACAAATACACTGACTTCAAGTATCGGCTCAGTATACAACGTAGCCAACCCCAGAAGATATTTAAAACCACACACTTGCCACGAAGACAAATTGAGGCACCGCGTACCAATGTTTTCTTTTAATTTTGACTCATTCAATTAGTTAACAGCCGTGGAAGGTAAAAATAATTTGCTGTTATTGCACTACGATTTAATTGAGAATATAAGCATGTTATAACATTTCACCGGAATTTACTCCGTCAGAGTATTTTCTGCAAGAAGCTTGGCAGCATTGTTGTATTTATGTTCTACACAGCTGACTTGTAAGAAAACAAGGGATGTATAATCAAGCGGATACAAGGAATCAAAACAAGTGTAAGATAGTTGTAACAAATGTAAAGAGCGGGGACTGTCTTTGTTACTCACTGGTATTGTTAAAGGGCTATGCTCAGAGGAACACGTGTAGCGACAATAATAATGACGTGGATGTGATACGAGTGTGTAGTCGTGCGGGCAACAAGACGGGACAGGAGACAGAATGGCCCGTGGTCAGGTCACAGTTCAAGTGTGTGGTCAGCTTGTTACGTGGCAGGAACGATATAGCGCTGAAGTATGGTGACTTGAGGGAAGACTTGGTCCTGGAGTTCCTACCACGGCGTACTGCCTACAGGGTGATGCCTGTATATATTGTGTGTAGTGGCCACGACGGTAGGTTCCAAGCACCACAAGGCGAGGATTGCTCGGTGGACAGTGCGTGCAAGCGTATTGCCCTCGGTGCCAGGTTGATACAGTGTGTCACAGCGGAGAAGTTACATGAGGCTGGCTTCAGTCGCAAGACCTTCCAGCTGGAGGCAGACCTCAACTCTCAGGTAACTCACAGCTTCTGCACACCTTCTGTCTCAACAAATACACAACACCCTTGGTATCAAGTATGTACCTGTAGATGCCATAAAATGTCTGGTACATGCAAGCTATCAGCGAGAATAATGCACGCGTAGACTAGTATGAGACGTAATGAACATGCAGTGTTGCTTGTAGCAATTTGAAGTACTTGGCATCAGGTGCATAATTTACGTCCACCTGTGCTGCCCGTTTAACAGTTCATTAATATTGTGTGAAGGGACAAGCAGAGCACATCTTACAGTAAAGCTCATGTAGGTTAGTTTAGAAAGTATTGTGTAGATGTACATTAAATTATTACGGTAACTAATGTTGTTAACATAAAGTCATACAGAAACTTATTTTAATCTTATTATTAATCAGAGAACAGATGCCTTTCTTGAAAGTTTCTGTAGATTGTGTGCACGTACATACATTAAGCATAATACTGATGTTTGTGAAGTTGTCTCAGTTACTTCAGTAGACAAGTTAGTGTGGCAACAGTGGCTGTGTACAGGCGGCAGAGTGTATCGTCTTCCATAGTCGCCTGCACGTAGACGCAGCCCGCACCATGGCTCCGGGCGAGCTGTGGCAGTACTTTGGGCGAGAGCTAATGTCGTCACGGCTGGGTAGCACAGACAGGAAGTTCCTAGCGTTTGTGTCGTGTACGCGCTACGTGGAGAGCGAGGAGCGTCCACGGTCTCACGAGGAGATGTTAGCGCAGGTGGAGGCCCACGTTGCTCTGGGAGGAGGGGGGCTGGCTGTGTTCGGGACGGCATGCCTGCACACCTGGCCCCGAGACATCACGGAGGTGCTGCCCAGGTTCTCCGACACCACTGCTGTCGACAGCAGACGTTTCATGGACGACAGCTGCTTCAGGTGACTATCGCTGCTCACGTGCTCTAGCCAGTTGCTCTATCTTGTAGATGTTCCTGTTAACTAGACGTACTCTTGAACGACTTGCATATTTGCAATGAGAGCTAGTCATGTAGCGTAGGCAGTAGTTCTCCTTATCGAGTGTAAGCCGCATGACACAATCTGGAATACGACACATGTGATTGGTGTGTTTACAGACGTGTACATGTTCATTAGTTATACGTTGCAATAACTCCATGCTGCAGGTAAGTACTTACACACACACACACACACACCTGCACATCGTCATCTAATCAATCTTAGCGAGAAAATTTTCAAAATAAAGAGTATGCATGAAAAAATGCTGAAAGCTATTGAGGGTAGTATGTATTGTGCCATATTAATTATCAGCAACACTTGAATGCAGAACAGCAAGCACAAGTGTACCGGTAGTACATTTGCAATTAATACAAAATATAGAATCATGGGTGTGCATGGTGGGGGACATATCTCCCCGCCCCCTTTTCCTTAACAAATAATTATTTAAGAGGGATTGCTCCCACACAGAAAGTTATAAAAAGATTTAAAAAATTATCTAATAGAAATATTAAAGTTTATATATGGAAACTACTTAAATAGCCCCTATTTTGCACCTTGAAATCAAATTGTTCCTAGAGGAGGACCACCCTTCCTCACGATTTGAAGTGATGATGTGCATGGCTATTGGACATACTTTGTCCCATCTTCCCCCTCCAAAGATTAACTGTCGTGCACGCCAATGTATAGAATTGTTAACTACAGTGGAACCCCTGAGTTACACTTCTCAAGGGACCAGTAAAAATGGTGTAAAATGTAGGAAAGTGTAATCTGAGGGAAGGTTATAATGTAAGATCATTAAATGGGACCAAATACAACCAGTGTAAATGGCAGGAAAGTGTAGAATCAGGGGTTCCACTGTACTTACCATTGATTAGGGCTATAAAATATGCTCTCAGTCACTATTGTTAGTTCTATATGTTTTAGATATAAGATACTATCACAAGTACTACTTACGAGGCTGTACTTGTAGATAGAACAACACACAAACACATACGAGGAACAACATATTTTCTCCACAGAAGTACAGTTGCAATGTTTCGCTGGATTCATCAGCAGCAAGCGTTGGTAAGAGAAATGTCAGTGTTTGAAGTACATTATTAACAAGAGATGTTAGGTAAAAGCTACTAGGCTAGTGTTATAAGCTAAGGAAGTGTATTTTTACTAGATGACGCTGGCACTTAGGGAAACATTGCAACAGCTACTTAACGAGTAATATTAAAAACATAAATATTAAGGCTTACGCATGTGTAAAAATGTAGAGAATTTGGTGCTACGGTAAGTATTAGAGATAAGCAAAGAAAAATAGGAGATAGTTTAATACCATTAGAAAATGACTTGTAAATTGCAAATGAAACTATCAATACTGCAAGTTTTGAAATACTTAGGTTTATTGCTATGGAAATCAAATTTAATTATTGTGTGATGCTTTTCAATCAAGTCAGAAATAAAATATCTAGAATCTCTCACACTATGGGTACACACATATTCCAACATCATTTAAATATAAACGGGTTCTCAAGTTCTTGTAGTTACGTAAAATGTGGTAGCTCATTAAATTATTAGTTTGTCCGGCTAGCAAACTCAAGTCGCCCAGGCGTAAGAGAACTTTCTCCTAAAACTCTGGGTATGGCAGTAATACAAGTTGCATATCAAATTGGTCTGAATTTCAACATTATTAAAGTCACTTTCAGTTGTTATCTAGTTGCTTAATATTTCAGACATTTTAACGCAAATCAAATTTGTAGTTCTCAAGAGAAAAGACACAGGCACTTTAAAACAAATATGCTGATAAAAAGTCAACTTAAATAGCTCAACTTACAGTTTGTTCACAAGATGTCTTGAGGCTCACTAAAATTATTAAATCTGGTACAAATTCAATTACTGCCTCTTCTTAAGATGGCACAAAATATACTGCTATTTGCTGGTCTAAGCACTTTCCCGTAGTGCCCTAACAAATTACGATGGCAGCAGATATAAAACACAGGCCATCGTAGTATCGGCCGTGGTACTTAACAGTTCGAAGGTTCAGGGAGCAAGAGAGAGAATATAGCTAAGACAATAGCTTTAAACAATGCCTCTCAGGCTCAGATATATAAACATACTTAAGTAAGGAGGAAGAAATCCTCTCCTAAGACAAAATATGAACTAGTACTCAATAAAAACCATAATCGATTAAATTAAAATAGGCATAAAATATTGTGAGAGATTTGCTAATATATAAAAAATCAAATGTAATAATAAAGTTGAATAATTGCAATCAGGTTGGGGTTAAAATTAATAAATATTAAAATACATCACTTAATTAATATCAGTTAAAGTTCATATACACAAATATTACCTTAGTTTGTCAATTGAAATAATAAAATAAATAATTAACATAAAATATACTGTAATACTATTACAAGAAATAACAAAATCAAATTATTGCACATGGTTAAAAATGAAGGTGGATGGCACAGTAGCTTGTCTTTTAAGACAAAATTATACTATTAATTCAAGTACATAATTGATTTTACAGAGGAACATATGGAGGATGTTTTGCGACAACGCTCGGTTCTGTTTGTCACGAGCTGGGCCATACCTTCGACCTGGGGCACTCGGAGAACGGCATCATGGGCCGTGGTTTCGACAACATCAACCAAGTGTTTGTGCTCCTGCCCACTCGTAACGAGAAGGCAGGACGAAGCTCTGGAGAAGCTAACAAGAACACTGGGCATCACGCCACGGTGCAGTTCACCAAGATGCTAGACGTGTCGTACCGCATCAGAAGCCGCACAGACACGCAGGCCAGGGACGACGGAAGCAAGGTCTCCAGACTGGTGAAGAGTGCAACATCACACTCGAACACGAAGGAGACTAACACGTGTGGCTTGCTGGAGTCTGACATGACATACTGGGGTACCAACTGTGCGACGCTGCTCGCGTTCCACAGGTGAGAACTCTTGAGAGGTAAGCCACATACATTGTTCCCAGCCTCGTCAACCAGTAGCCTCCTCAATGTGTTGTTAAGTATCTGGGTCTTGAGTTTGAATGATTTGTTGCTTTGTACTTTTCCATTTTGTTAATGATTCCAGCGACAGTTTGTTCTTGCAGGTGGTTCAACACGGAAGTACCTCAGAATGGCTCTCCAGAGATCAGTTATGATGACGTGAGGTAAGACAACGCTTGTTTCAGCAACGTAACTTTGTTTACTGAGAGACAGGACTTTGAGTCAGGCTAGATGTAGCTAGAGAAGTAGTTTGAAGGTGTTCACGTTCTACTGATGCTTGTGTCTATTAAGTATCCCAGTTGTAAAGTCTGAGTGGAATGATGGTCCAGGCCAGGGAGGTTAATAGAAACGTACAGTACCACCACCATCTTCTGTATAAACAAAAATATTAACTCAATATTGTAATATGTGCAATCTGTTAGTATTCCAAATTCACCCAACTCATTTTCAAAGCTGGTAACCTGATGGTCCAGCCGGAAACACAATATTTGGGATATGGTACATTGCACGAACCACGCCCCTGGAATCATGCAATGCTGATGTGCCAGATGTCACCTGGGTTATAGCTGTGTCTCGGTACACTGTAGAAACATTTGCCCTACTGAACGTGCACACTTATACTGCTACTTATTGTGTTACATCTTCATCCTTGCATAATACATGTGGCAAGAGTTTGTGTGTGTGTGTGTGGTTGTAGGCATGCAGTGGTGACGGACGCTGGATTGGTTGTCGTCGAGCTGCGTGACAACTCTGGACTAGTGCTGCGCTCCTGGCAGTTTCCACACACTCCTCGCACCACGACGTTCAATGTGCCAGTTGCTGTCTCTCAGCTCGTGTCCCTACTAGTGGCCCAGGATGCCAGCGGCAACATTCTCAAGAAGATTGTACATCCGTAAACCTCTGCCTCTTCCTATCTCTCTCTCTCCTAGTCTTGCACGCAAGTTATTTATTTATATGGATTTATTTTGTACATGCACATACTATATTTAATTATGTTGATAATAAATACAACGTGAACAGTTCTGACACTGTTCGTTTACACTCTGGTCAACTCTAGCTCATTGTGAACCTTCATGTATTCAGATTGAAAGTTTTGAGGAAGCATCGTAAACTTGTACCAGAATCTATCGTGTTAGGCTTGCCATCACGAGACAGATAGTCTTGAGTGTTGCCATTTTACACTCTAGCTTTTGTTTCTTGTATATTTGTCTTTTGTTCATCAGGATGGCGACTCATTTGGCATTTGGAAATTCATAGTTTTTCTCAATATACATGTACATTATATACAGTAGAACCCGATTTAACAAAATGCCACGGGACCCGAAAATGTTTACTCTAAATTAATGTTTTTGTTAAATTCGACTTCGTAATTTTTCACCTCCCCCCCCCCTCCCCCACAAAGGAAGTTGAATACTTGGGCATGTTTTATCAGAATTTAAGGTAATTTTAATAAAAGTATTTTGGCTAGAAACAATAACAAAATACATTTACTGTCAACAGGTAAGCCACACCCATGAAAGAATAAAAAATCTGCGAAAGAAACTTCCGGTAGAACGCTCGGCGAGTGTGTGCATGGTGAGTTAGGCGACCAGCACGCCATCAACACATCAGAAGTGATGACTAACATCGAAGACCCATCAATCTTTCAGTCTCTTTCCCGCCCGCTCCACAAACAAAATTCAGGAAATTCCCATGGAAAAAAAAATTTGCAATGAAAAATAAAATTAAAAGTTTGCAAGAAAACAGTAAAATAATAAAGAAATATGCACTGTGGCTGCCATTGTAGCTCGTTGGTCTGCTCGCTAAAAATACTTTGCACTCAGAGCATTTTTTTAGCATCGGAGAAACAAATTGTTTATGGTAGTAAATTACTTGTAATAAGTCTGTATAAATAATATAATTACGTATTTTTTTGTAAATTCGCTGGTTTATCACGGGACGCAACAGAAAATAGTCACGCTGGACACCACCACCACCACTGCATTCTATCGATAGTAGAATTAATCAAGCATATTCTAACAGAGACGCGAAGCTCTATTTGTGAATTTGTTCCTGTGCTGTCCACCGCCGTGCTGTGGTAACCGGATACCTAGATGACCGTTCTCTCTCCAGCCGCTAGGATGATCTAGATGCGCGCTTGTTACACAACACAGCATCGGTCGCTCGGCTGGGCGTGCTTATCTCTAAGTCACTCCCGCTGCCAAAGTTTTCAATGAGTTTTAACAATTTTTTTTTGTTTCTCGACGAATGGTTTAAAGCTTATCTACAGAGAAATAAGTGTATACTGCGGCCAGTGCTAGTATTTTTAATAGATTTGCGTTATAATTTATATTCCATTTTATCAATGTCAGGTATTCAATACATTTTTTATTTTTTTTAAAGTTCCTGAAAATTGTTTTGTTAATTCGCCGTTTTCGTTATTCCCGTGTTCATTAAATCAGGGCTACTGTATGTATTATAATATTGTCATTATGGAACATTCTGTATAGAACAAAGCAGCAACATGGAGGAGGGAGCGTGGGTAGACACAGTGCGACACATTGTCCGTCAGTAGTAACAGAGGAGTGGTTGGTTGAACAGTGCATGTTTGAGTAGGACGCTGTGAAAACTGAGGCTCAATTATTTTGTCATTTCAATGTTGGCCGGCATGGAGCAATCGCAAGCTGACCGACCATCATCAAGTGGACTGTGGAGTTGCGTGGCTCAGGTAACTTTGAGGACATCATCGTCAGGTGCATCACCAACACTGAGAACAGAAGAGAATATTGAGAGAGTGTGAGAAGCCTACGCGTTTGGCACGACACCGCGCAACAGCATTACATTTTGATATGTGGCTCAGTTAAGAACATGTTCAAAACAGATCAAGTAACTTTAAGTCTGACCATATTAGGTTTGTTCTTATTGGGTAGCAGTTTGATAGTAAAATCTGATTAAATTTCCAAAATATTTAATTTGCAGTGAAACCTTATTACAAAGAGTATGGCTCATATCAACACCTCCACTATAACAGTTTTAATGTTCATCATCTCTCTATGGTAAATGTAAATTGGCTGTTTATAACACAAATCTTGTATGGAAACAGTTTTTGTTGCCATTCACAAGTGTTGTTTCAATGAGGTTCCATTGTATTTATACAGTTCACCAGTAACATTTGTGAAGGGCGAAGTTGATTACTGGATTTAAACGGTTTTGTTATGTACCTTAAAAACAAGTATTTTGATATTTTTTTTTCCGGCTCACTGAATGTCTTCACGCCATTTCTTAAATATAAATTAGTTCTTGTGTTAGGAATCTTGTAAATCTACTGAAGTATAGGTTTCCTTGTTTCTCAACAATTTTTTTGCCTTGAAGCAAGAAAATGGATTTTGACCAAATTCATACCAAAATCAAAAATTCTAAAGATAAAAGTGCAAAATCAGGGTTGTTTACCTTACCGAGGCTTAGAAAGGTATCAAAGTATACTAAGAATTTTCATAAAGTTTCACTTCCCTATTATCTTTATAAAGATCTAGAGAGAATGTCATTAAAATTCTATTAAAGCGAAAGTGCAGTCTGCCTGTAGGGTAACCCTGGCCGAGAAGTGGAAAGAGCACGGTAGCAGTTTGTGCGTCATATTCACAAACGCAGAGACCCTCCACGAACACCCAACGTGACGTTAGTATGAAGCAGTGCCAGGATTAATGGGCGGAGGACATCAGTCAAACAACAGCATTATCCGGCACAATCCGCACGTAAGCAAGTCTGGGTCGTCCCGGCCGATGAAGTAAACACTGGCGACGACGATGGTCAACCACGATCCTCCTCCAGGCGTGGAAACCTAACAAGTATAGCAGTATAGGTCTCTCACTTCTAGCATTACGTAACATGCCTTATGTTATGTACTGTCCTTCAAATGTTACATTTTTGTTGCTCTGTGTAATGTTGCCAATTGACCAATTTTAAATAAATGGGGAAGCTAAATTAATTTGAAAAGAAATTTTGTGTCAAATTATTATCCAATCAACCAGATCTTGGACTATACGGATAGAATCACACACCTCAAATAACTAATAAGATGACAGAACTATTGACAAGTGAAGATGAATGTTCCTGGGATCACAAAAGCGTCGGTTACAACACTCTTCGTTAAACTTGCCGACTACAGTAGTAAGCTGGAGAACATGCCATACTGGTAATGTTAGCATTAGATGCTGAACTCCTGCGGTAGTACTTATTACTCGCGCTGAAGGTAGGTGATGAAGAGATGACAATAAAACAAGACAGAATAGGGACATCTGTACTTCTTCCTCGATAACTGCGACAGACCTTAACACAATATAGCTTAGAAAGATTCATAACATTATACTTGTGGACCTTATTGCTTATTCTTAGAGTGAAATTTTGTTTTAAGTTTTTGCAAAACTACATCAAAGTAGAAATATTACAGTTTTTGTGATGTAAAAGTAAAATAAGCAACTGTATTTATGACAAATTTAACAGGAGCAAATTAAAGGTCTCGTCTTGTGTATTTATAATGGTCAGCTGTGCCCTCCATATTGTATTACATTTACTGAACAGACAGTATTACATTTGATAATTGTTCAGTATAAGGCAAAGTGGCAGACTTTAAATACAGACAATATTCAATTTTGGCTCTGTATCTTGTCCTATGCTACACTCACATGGCATGTGTACTGTGTCCAAGTAATAAGAATATCGTCAAATAAAAGTATTTCACATTTTTTCTCCTGAAAAGAAAGAAAAAATAATGTGATTATAGATCGGCAGATGAGAGAAGTTTATTGTAGGGTTAGGTAGATAGTACTGTATATAGTGAGGGAATATTTATTAAGAAGGGTTGGTAGAACTGGTGTGGGCTGACCAATCCCTTCGGAGACATTCCATGGGCTAAAGATACATAAACCCGAATAGTGCAGAATGGCAAGGAATAAACAAAACATGTAAAGAAAAAATATAATAAACAAGCTTGAAAGAATTGTTTATGTAAATTTGAGTCTATTTAAGAAATTTGTTTTAAATGGAAAAAAAAAACCTGAATTGAAGATAAAAAAATATACGCTAATCCCCAACACCATGGACAACTATAAAAGGAAGTGAGGGGGGGGGGCTGCAAGTAAAGGCCTTCGTCCCCCTCCCCTTAACAAATGATCTAAAATATGTTTAGATTTTTAAAAATAAAATTTCAAACAACAAACCTGCCCTTTGATAAGTTCCATAAACTAGCAGTTTTTACATGTTGAAATATGCAACTGGTTACAATTTTATATACAGACTTCATCTGTTGATATATTTAGTAATATAATTATCTGTGTGACTGAATCCATGCACACACACTCACATTATACCCTTCAGATATGGAGTGGGTTCGTCCAGTATGTATTTAAGATTATGACAATGAACAGCTGCCGATTGTTTACAGTTACTATTCAGTCTACCGCACTGTACTCATTTAGTATGTCCTATTCTCGGTGCGTGTTTTAAATAACAAATATTACCTTTTAAAATATGTTTCTTTAAATTTACTCTTTAATTGTACATTTTTAAAGTGTCTAATTTTTGTTTCAATGTTTTTAAAAATGAATTTTCATAATTGTGTTGTAATTTTAGTTGCCATTATTCAGTGTTGCGTTAGCTATGCTATGCCTATTGTATCCTTTTGCTTGAACATGATGCAACAGAGAACAATACTCCCAAGATATGACATATACTTTCACTGTTCATCGCACAGATTAAATTTGGTTGTCAAACACTTAAATGCTGTACAAGAGATACAAAATACTATTGACACTGTGAAAGAAGTTATATTATAAATAAGGTGTTTCAGAGAAAGTGTGTTTCATAGAAAACTTGTTCCTAATATGCCACTGCTGTGGAAAACAAGATGGAGTGAAAAATACAAGTTGGTATGTTGTTCTCAACTTTTCTTAGTGATGAGGCACCGAGGGTACTCTCATAGGACACAAACACCAGTCTAAAAAGCAGTTGCTATGCTATTCAGTTAGACAGTGATGTTTGCTGTCTGGAAGTCATATCAAGATATTAATCATACCTTGATCCTGTTGCAAACATGTTGCACACTGTGAATACTGATCTACAGCCATGTACAAAACAATCTGATCTTTGAAAGAACTGTGCAATGGGAGTGCATGACTGGATTTGTTTGTATGGACATACTCCATTGCGAAATAAATGACCGTCACAAGAAAACTAAAAGTAAAAATAAGACAAGAAAACATAAATAAGCAGAGTATGCTTTAGTCATCAGGATACATACACAACATGAATTTCCAAAACTGGAATCTGGTCAGATAAAACAAGGAAACAAACAGAAAAAACCTAGGTTGACATGCGACACAACGATGAGACTACTGTGTTTTATTTCATCTCATCGTTTGTGTTGTCTGTCGTTTTTTCTGTTTGTGTCCGACATCTTTGTGTTTTGTTTAGTCTCATCGTTGTGTCGTTTGCTGTAATTCTGTTTGTGTTTTTGTTTCGTCTCATCGTTGTGTCGCATGTCAACCTAGGTTTTTTCTGTTTGTTTCCTTGTTTTATCTGAGCAGATTCCAGTTTTGGAATTTCATGTTGTGTATGTATCCTGATGACTAAAGCATACTCTGCTTATTTATGTTTTCTTGTCTTATTTTTACTTTTAGTTTTCTTGTGACAGTCATTTATTTCGCAATGGAGTTATGTCCATACAAACAAATCCAGTCACAAAACAATCTGCTACACATGTTCCAGAAGCACAGTTCACTGACATTTTTATTACTGTTAAAGAAGTGTATGAACAACTTGATGTCACTATTAAAATACCAAGAATTGCTGGAAAGTAGTCATACCACAATAATTATGTAACGTCAAATACTTGCGAATACTTTACAGTCACTGTATTTGTTCTTCACTTGGACTTCCTCATTACATCTTTAATGGCACAGTTCAAGTAGTAATAAAACACCTCTCAAAGGAAATATTTAGCATTATATTTTGATAGAAAATGTAGACAAGACATTATTCATGGAAAGTATAAAATCATTGGCAAGATTCTACGGTACTGATAACTAAGAAGCAGAAGCCAAAGCATGGTATGACGTATGGAAAGGAAGGACTCTTGAGGAATGGCGAGATACGCTCATCACTTCTATATTTCCAGAAACAAAGTTTTTCCCTGCTGTGAATGAAGCAATAAGTTACTTCCTCTCCAGATCACTCGCACAGTAGAACTGTCATTTAGCACTGTACGTCATGTGAAGACATGGCTACAATCTGCAATGAAGGAAGATCGTCTTTCAAGTCTGTCTTTTGAATGTCCACAGAGAAATTGTGAAAATCAGTCATGGACCTAAAAAAAAAAAGTGTTGAACAAGCTTGTTGCCAGTAAGAGAAACATGCAACTGTTTTTTTTTTTCTGACATTGCATTTGCTGTTATTAGTTATGAGACAAGTGCTGCAATTGTGTGAATAAGGTATGCATTATAAAAGCTTTTTCCCAGTTTTAATAATGAACACGTATTTTCCCAAAAAATATTGCATGTTGGTAAATTGTATTTTATATTTTCTGGCTAAAAATAAAATTTTCTAACATAAGTGAACACAAAACAATAACTTCAAAATAATACATATTTTGTATCGTATAAGGGCTCGAGTTTATTAACATGAAACAACATACTATGCCAACTACACAAAAAAAATAAATAAATAAATAAATCACCTTAGAGCAAAATTACAAAGAATCTTGATGCAAATTTATGAGCACCTCCGTGGACAATATTTTCAGTAAAAAATATAAACATCATAAAGGATTTAAAATACTTTTCCAGGTGTAAATGAACACACATTTAAATTCTTCCATCATCTTAGGGGTTGAATTTTGAAAAAAACAAAATCAAGTTTTTGGCATTTGCAGAGGCAATATTTTGAATACAAATTAACAGCAATAATGCATCGTATTAAAAGGATACTAGGGTTAAATTGAAAACACATTTTACATTTTCTTTGTCCTCATAATAAAATGTATTTTAGATTTGTTTTATTTGCGAAGAAATGGATGTGTTTATGTTTACTATATGAAAGGTACAATAGTTTGTGATTGCTTTCTGCTGAGAGCAATAAACTACTATTGCTTCCTGCTGAGAGCAATAAACTACTATTGCTTCCTGCAATGGCAGAAACCTTTTAAATATGTTACGTAGGTTCTAGACTTAACTCTTTCGCTCCGCTGCGGGATAAATTTTTTTAAATATGCCAAGACAGCGGTTTTCCCTATAAGTGAGAAAACCATGAATGTAGTGTATACAGAGTCATATAATTCGGTGTTCAACTTGAGTTGCATGTCGCAGTTCAGCAAAACTTTGTATGTTTGACTATAGTCTAATGTTAGAGTGATAGTTTTGTCCATACACGTATTAACACACCTTATTTACAGCTACAGCGAGCTATAAGAAATGATTTCACTTGACTTCCACAAGCTCTAAATACATTCTTCTGCCAACAGCAGTTGCAACGTCACAGAGGTGACTTGTGATACACTGTTTTCTAAACTATCTCTTAGATACTTTGTGATTGTCACTATAATGATAATTCTAAAATCAACAATATTGAAGAGTCTGAGGAACATTCAAATTCTTCTCTGTTCAATCAAAAGAATTATGGTATTTTTTGTTTCTATGTTCTTTCATGATTTGAATTGTATTTCCACATAAATTCAAATCTGGAACGATATTTTCAAATAATCTTCACTATATGAAGTGACATAATTTGCTGTTGACAGTGAAACTGTTTCATCCACTGGATTCTGAAACGTAATCAGTATTTTCACAGTCAAGATAAACGTTTTATCTGTTCTGACATCAAAAGGCTCAAAATAAAAAATAACGTGTATATTTCTGTGTGAAAGAAGCAGCAAAATGAAAACCCCGACATACAAGTCTTGTATAATTGCATACGACTTGGGGATTGCAACCAATGACAAAGAAACAATGGGTCTTCTTAATTTTTCAAAGTCATTTTATCCTGCAGTCACCTGGTCTAGGCACAACTGTACCACTCTGGCCTCAGGATGTTACAATTCATACCGTATTCGTCCATGTACCCCTCGCATCCATGTAAGCCGCGCACCCCCTTTTTTCAATTACAAGTTTGAAAAAAAAAAGTCCTTAAAAAAAAAAAAAATTCAAACATAGATAACTTATTGTTGTAGACTTCAGGTAATTGCTGGCAATAATCTGCGACTAAAATTAGCAGGTCGTATTAAATGTGCGTCTTGGCCATAGTGAATGTACAAAATGTATGATGTCCCAAATGTTACATCATGTGTTACACGTATTGATTACACGGTAAAAGAAACAAAACAGTTAATGATCACATGCCACTAATACGAATGCTCAAACAATTAGCAACTTGCCAACGAAATGTGAAACGACGAGTCCAAACACCAATGAAATGAACAGTTAGTAATGTAATACAAACATTACGTCGTACGAAAGTCCAAACTAAGCAACGAAAGCACGAACAAAGTACGTGAGGTGCGCAATGTCAGATACAATACTAACCACATGAAGCAAATTAAAATTACAGGCATTATCCGGTCCGAGTCGACCAAAATGTTTAGTCACAACAAACTGTTAACATTGCTATCCTGTAACTTGTTTTTCATTTGGCACCAATGTCTAATACACGATGCTGTGATGTCGTACTTACGACCTACTGCACAGTTTCCTATGTCTTCTGCTTCCTTAATTATTTTTAGCTTCTCACTTACTGTAAACGAATGCAATCATTGTTTTGCCATTTTGATTTCTCAAAGAACTACCAAAATACTAATGAACATAGTCACTACGAAAACAGTTATCTGCTATGCGCCGAGAACAATGCCGCCTAAACACATGACAAGCAATCGATCATGCACGCAAGTTACCTACCCACATAGCGCTGGGACTTCAAATACAAATTATCCATGTAAGCAGCGCACCCCCATTTTTGTGATCCACATTTTGGAAAAAAAGGTGCGTGGGGTACATGGGCGAATACAGTACATAGTCTTAAATTCATTTATGAAAGTAATCTGTTGTTCAAGAATAGCACTAATTATCATTGTAAAGTTCTTGGGGTTGGCAGCAATAGAGTGTTGCAAAACTGTGTCTTTTTAAAAAGAAGAGCTGAATTACTGTATTTACGAACTAAACACTTGGTTTTTTACAAATCAAAATTTTTAAGCTGAGCAGTAACAAACATAATTTTTTTTAATTTGACTTTCTGGGAAAATGTCTACCTATTTTATCCAGTGCAAGCTAGAGGTAAGGGAGGGGCTTGCTCTGAATCCACTGTGTGATACAGTTACAATATTATTAACACTTTGTAGTACAATTTTAAAATATTCATTTAGAGAAATATGTGGACGTTCACGACTGCGGTGCTACGGCTCAGATAACAAGACTGAACCAAGAAGAACAATTTAGTCCCAGTTTGTGCTTTCAGTCTGATGGGTGCAGACGTCGGCTCCCAGAACATTACAACTACAGTAGCTCATCTGAGATTGTTTCCATGGCTCACTCTCTGTATCCTGAGACGACACAGCACTGCTATGGCACACGTACACAATACTTCACTAAACCATTTACCTCATTGCAAGAATGTTTCAGTGACACTTAAAATATCATATATTTTCATAACAAAGTTTAACTTTATCATCAAGTCTGTTCCTTTAGTCATAATTTTAACTGTAACAATTATCAATTATTATCAGCGGGAAGACAATTTAAAAACTTAACAACCAACACTGTACAATTAGGTATTTTATATCAATATACAAAAATCATATTAAAAATAACACATTTACTACAATAATCCCATATTTAAACACACCCTGAATTAATTAATACTAACCATTATAAAAAGCGCTTATTATATACTGTATCTATAAAAAGTATACATACAGAAAAAATGTGAGACCAACAACTCTACAGTTTAAAACTAATAAACTAACTGTCTGTACAAAGATTTTAAAAATAAAAATTCTTAACAATAAATAAGACAAGGAGTGAGAGAAAACTACGAGACAGTTATTGCTGCAGCCTTGTCTCGTACCCGACACCTGCTTGCTGCATTAATTAACTGACGTGTGTCATTAGCATGAAACATTACGTCGTTTACCTTACCAGTCCATTAAAAGTGACGATTGCCTGATACGAGTTCCAAACACTGCCAGCATCGTTCCTACACTTCACTGCGTCACCTCGGACAAACTTAACCATCTCTGCAGAGTTACAGAAATATGTGACAACACCATGGCTTTATGAACTTGGATAAAATTGTGGTAAAGATATTACCCCTACAATTTAAAAATGAATAGTAAAAAACTATGCACTGCAGTAACTGAATTAAGAGCCGAGTATTGTAGCGGATATTGTAAGGCAGCAAGCAGGCGTAAAGTACAGTCAGATCAAAACATGCACAGTAGTGCTACACAGCTCCTTGTACAGTCACTACACGTACTACTGTATGTATCTATGTCTAGTATCACAGAGAAAGACAAGTGAATCCACCATCGTGACGAGTACGGTGGTCACATTTAACAGGAGAGGCAACGTATGCCAAGGAAGAAATAGGACTTCCACAACTCTGGCTTACACAGTTTATACCACTGCAAGTATGCTGACTCTTCAAGTCCAGCCAATCAGCTTTAAGAACACATTCAGGTACAGCAAATACAATAGCTTGTTGAAGTCAACAGTCGAGATACAGTGTCTTGTGTCATCACTAGTGGAATAATGTAGCCAAGAAAACTGTGATACATTCTACAAACTGTCACATGTTACCTTGCATTTGAACCTCCCACCACTTGATTAGCAACTTCACACATATACAAGAATATCTGTTGAGAACTGAGGCAGTGGACAGAAACGTGATATTAGTCTCCTAGCTCGCACAAGTCACCAGTGTCCATTGTTAACACTGCTGCCAACAATTCTACTGAGAGTTGGAGACGGTGATACCCAGCACAGTCAAAGCTTCATTGACAGATGAGCTCAGTTTGAAACGACCACCACACACACACACACATTCAAGACGAGCCAACCGTACCAGAACTACGGCTCACCCTAACAAGACGAGGCAATACCTACCTTCGCGACTGACTTGAGCTACAGTTGTCAATTGTGTCGACATAGTGGAACACAGAGCGACGAAGCCAGGTATGTCAACCTAGTGGGACGCAACAACCAGGCAAGAGCCAACACACTGCCCCAGTTATGCCTGATTGTTCACTCAACTACTTCACCCACGAGACTTTCATATACGCTCTCTGTCGCGCAACACTTGTATAAGCCTAGTTTCCTCTCCTGTCTGTATAGACATCACGAGCAGTTGACCCGCGATACGACTGCGAACCACAGCGTCAATGACTCGCTGCACACTAACTGTATACGTGGCTCGTGATAAACTGAACACTTTACAAGGCTATCTTGTCTACAATTATAATTTAAAAATTATATTTATTGTAACATTTGTATACTTGAGTTGCTTTGTCCGTGCATATTACAAAGTGACAGAAATTTACAAATTATCTGAAAAGAAAAAAACAATTAGAGTCATACCGTCAGATCCAAAAAACTTCAATGTAACAATTATGAATATCAAGGCAACTTTGAGAAAAACTAGCCAAGTAAAACTGTTGGCGTGAAAATTACATCAACAACTACTGTACTTGACATGTAAGGGGTAACAACGTTGTTGTTCTGACCCCCAGCAGAAACCATTTTTGAGAAATGTGGACTCCAATACACACTGCCTGATATTCAGAGCCTTTGGCTTTCTTAGATGTAAGGGTTAAACTCGTGACAAAAATGTGCCTTTGCATTAACGAACAAACTACTCGGATAGACCAAACAAATTACAACATTCAAAACTTTCAAGTGTCAATATTCTTCTCAATTACTGCTAAGAAAGAAAAATACAACCACGTTGAAAGGATTCTTTAAAGAATTTCAAACAATGAAGACACGAATCCAAATGAAAAGCAGCAGGGAAATTGTTCTAAATGTAGGTTATTCAGAATAAAGTGACATTTTGTGTCAATGAAATGACAGGTCAGTACTGCATATACTCCCCGGGCAGTCCACAGATGACTGCTGAATGTACGTTCTTCCGTCTAGTTTTGTTTTAAATACAACTATGCTGAAATAAACTGAACAAAATTAATACTGTATCTTTGTATTTTATATACAGTACTTTCAAACATTTGTTTATAAACTTACGGTATTTGTACATATGAGTCAATTCAGACTAACTATAATGTCTCACTGTTACAATTCCACATCTCCACTTTGACGAGCTAAATTTTGACATAGATGGTTTGTTTACATAATCTGTATACATTTTATACGCAGGCGTATGACAATGGTGGAAGAAATTCAGACGTGGCTTGACTGGCGTCAAATTCTGCTGGGGGAGGAGCTTAGTCTGACAACACTTACCTAACAATTTCAGCTGGTACAAATATCAATACAACTTCTGTTATCTTGAGGCAATATAGAGAAACCTGTAATACATCGACACTAACTCGTACTTATAACTACAGACGACGACAATTATTCAGTACTCTTGTATTAAAGTACTTGTTAATTATTGCAGTTTTACGAACACTGGAATATGGAAGTAACCCCAATACAGGCAGTGACACCGACTCCGGTATTGGATTGGAGGGGGGGGGGGGGACGTGATGTCAGTTCACTTAATTGACACAGTGATTTGTCAACCAACATAAATATTTTGACTTGTGGTACAGTATATTAAATGTTAATGCATGAAACCTGCTTAAATACCACCATTTACACAAATTCAAATCCAATTTCTTCCAGGGGAGAACCCCCTCCTATATTAAAGTTGTCAGGGTAATTACCCCCCTCCCCCCAATATTTAATTGGAGTTGGCGCCACTGCATACAGGCCTACTTAAATAAATGCACGTAGCTGTGGAAACGTACAAACCTGCCTGGCCATAGAAATTAAATAGTTCTTTTAGAATGCTCACATTATCCGGAACCATGTACATTACTTATAATATCATAGGAGACAATACTAAAATACTTTATTTTTTAATACCAATGGGGCCAATGTCAACCCAACCTGTTATCTCCAAGGTAGTATTTTCCAAATGAACACACATCATAGGCCTGTAAGTGGAAGAAAACATGGAAAGATAGACCTAATTACAAACGATCCTCGACTGAGGAACAATCGCACACAGCAAGCTGCAGGCACACCGTGGCTTCTCGTCAGTACGACACATCCAGTTTACACGATTCCAGGACAATCTGACAAGCTGAGCAGTTTCAACTTTGCCTCAGTCTCACCATCGCCGTTCACGACTGTCACAGTCACATTGTGAAACTGGTTCACTATGTCTGAGTTCTCTCGCAAGATGGAAGCTATCTGCTCCTGCACCGCCTGAATCTCGCGGATACTGCCGCGCAGCTTCTTGTCGCCATCGTGTGCACGCACCTGAGGGCAAGGTCCCGCGCGCTCCTCCCCACCACTCCTCTGTAATAGGTCGCGCAGCGCACCATGGAACTGCCTGTCACTCTCCACTTGTTTCAAGCACAGGGTCTCTACACGTCTCTCCAACACATCCACGTCCTTCTCTAGGATACCAGTCTGTAAGTATACTGTCTGTGCCATCTTGTACCAGTCTGCGAGACAGTCTGTGAGCTGAGTCACGGCTGGCCGGCAGTCCGTCTCCAACAGACTCCTAGTGCGTCGCCCCGTCTCGGACATCTTGATCCTCTCTAGTACGTGGAACTGCTCGTCATTGTAGGTCAGGTTGCGGGTCGCTCTATCACGCAGTAGGTGCTGCCACGAGTCTCGCAGTCTGTCTATCATTGTACGTGCACGCGCTGGTGCGCGACACTCAGCCGGGCACTGTATTCCCCGCGTCGTCCCGGCCCAACCTGTTTGCAAAGTCTTCTCCAACACGTAGCGGTGATGAAGTTGTCTGATAGCAGGTGCTATTTCCGCATTCAGCTCCTGATTCAGCGTCGTGATCTCTGCCTTCACGTCGGGGTCGTGGTGCAGACTTCTCGACTCGCCGACTGCCTTCAACAACTCGGTGCACGCCTGCTGGCAGCGAGCAGACATCTCTGCTAGTTCTGTCAGGTACTTGGCGACGTCCTTGAGCTTCTCACACTTTTCTGCAACACGTCGCAGATCTTGGCACACCACTGCAGTGAACCTACGTACGCAAGTGTGCATCAGCCGGCTGCACCTCGACAGTTTCTCTATGCGCCTCTTACATTCGTGACCGACGCTGCATGCTGTCTTTGCCAGGCTCGCATCGTTCTCCACGGACATCAAGTTAGGAAATGTTGGGAACTTGGGCAGCTCTGTTTCTGCTGCCAGGGCTACGTTATTGTTCTCTTTGCTGTACAACAAAATAGGATCATCTTCTTTCGTCGACGGATATCCCAGCGCCGTAGTAGATTCTTCTACGATGGTACGTAATACAGAGTCCTGATGTACGAGAATCTGATTGGCAGGATTGACGTCCGTCTGTTCCACGACCAGGCACTGAAACTGGTCGTAAGCATCGTCCGGGTGAAGATAAACCCTTATCGACTGAGCTTGGTTAACATTGAATACATACACGAGCTTACACGACAATGTTGCCGTAACTTCAGAGAAGAACTTGTCGAAGGTCCAAATTCTCTGAGAGTCCACTTCTAAAAGTCCGGCCAACAAAGGTGTCACAAGTTTCTTCAGTCCGGCGCTCAGCTGACAGGCGTTCGGTAGTTCCCTGCCCCAGTCGATAGGACCGTTCTCCGAGGTCTGCGTCCCAGAGATCACTCCAGACGCTTTCTTGGTCGTGATGTAGTACATAGTCTCCTTGTTACGCCGGCCTCCGTACGGTCTGAATGGCAGATTACCTGTGGCAACATGATACAAGGTCACGCCGATAGACCAGAGATCGACCGTCGCACCAAACGTCTTGCCAACAGGTTTACGTAGAACTGCTCGCTCGTACATGTCAGGGTGCAGATACTCCTCGGTACCGTACAGAGACATGAACTGTTGATCTTCTTCTAGTTCTCTCGCCGCGCCAAAGTCAGTCAACTTATACACCGTCCTACCATCTTCAGCGATGAACTTCATGATGTTGCCTGGCTTGAGATCACGATGTACCAAGTTGTTGTCTCTCAAGTGTTTCATGCCAGCCGTCAAATGTTCCAACACTAGCAGGAACTCTTCTTCCTGGAGGCCGTATGTATTCTCTGGGTCGTCTAGAATATTGAACAAACTGCCACCCGTACACAGCTCCATCACTATAACCTTACCTCTACCTTGCTCCTCTTCCTCGATCGCTAGCAGTTTCACGATGTTCTCATGTTTTACTTTCTTCAGCACCTCGAACTCTCGTACCTGTACGTCATGAGGTCTCATATGACTCAACTGATTGAACGTCTTCACAGCTACAGGTTCGCCGTTGTTTCTGTTGACACCTTGATACACAGCACCAGTTGCACCTTTCCCCAGAACACTCGTCGTGCACCACACGTAGTTCGCCGAGCCTCTCAGAAACGCCATCCTAGTTTTATGACAGTATTATTATAACCACAATTAAAATAATATACCGATACAACTAGCCCGGAACATTTCACGTAACGAAATCACTCAACGTTGACAGGTTCAGGTACGGTGGTTTCCATATTTTGTTACCCTAACCGTTTCGCCGTCTGCTCTTGTCGTGGCCCTCGGACCTAGGCATGCGTCAGTAAACCCACGGAGAAATAACTAATATTAGCGTGAAGTTTTTACATGTACACCGGACGACTAGAATGCAGCACAAGCGATTTTTTCTTATCTATTAAAAATGATCGGCATTGTAAAATAACAAAAATTGTATATCTCAGATGGTCAGCATTTTTAAGGTTACTGAAAATTTGTTTACTATACAAACGGGATAGAAAAATATTTAGGTCCAGTTTCACTAATGAAGTTTAACTTTGCCACAAAGCGAGATTAACAAAACTCGATGAAGAGTTTAAGTTTAGAATACACATTTTCGCTCGCTCAACTAAGCCGCTAGCACGGTCGTAGAAGAACAGGTCTGGACACTCGCCTATCTAACAATGTATTTTGCTTGACCACCTTGTTGTTTGGTTGTAGTTCGTCAAGTTACCGAGAATGTTGTACTTTTTGGCACTGTTTTCCGGGCGGTCAACTCAAACTACATTCACTTTTTTCCATTGTTAAATTTATAAAGAAATAAAGATTGCTGGAGCCTTTTCTTAAATTTGTGAGCGAAAAAAGTATTTCATAAATTGATAAAAAAATACGTTTTGATAAATTGTTTATCTTAGTGGGGAGGAAGTGGGCGGAGTTTAGTCCGACCGCCGTAACATCAGCGCCAATAAAACACAATATTCTCGGTAACTTGACAAACCACAGCCAAACAACAAGGGGGTCAAATATCCAGGCGAGTGTCCAGACCTGTTCTTCTACGACCGTGGCCGCTAGATAGTACCTAATGTTGAAAAATTAAAATTTGTCTCTCACCTAAGTTCTTCAGTAGTCGCCGTCGTGGACGGTTCTGTTTTTTGGATCCTGTGTCGAGAATTCGGCACATTACGTGTTTGTGATGTCGTGGAAGTTTCTAGAGTTTGATAGTGTTTTCTGTTAATTGATATTGGTTCTAATTATTGACTCGTTTCGTGTATATTGATTGGAGTTATTGGCCGTGGGCGAAAGCCAGAGGCCACTTTTCACTTAAAAAAAAAAATGTCTCTCACCCACGGTCGTAGAAGAACAGGTCTGGACACTCGCCTAGAAACTTGACCCCCTTGTTGTTTGGCTGTAGTTCACCAAGTTACCGAGAATATTGTGTTTTATTGGCGCTGATGTTACGGCGGTCGGACTAAACTCCGCCCACTTCCTTTCCGCTAAGATAAACAATTTATCAAAACGTATTTTTTATCTATTTATGAAATACTTTCTTCGCTCACAAATTTAAGAAAAGGCTCCAGCAATCTT
>PNEQ01134529.1:0-34252 GCA_003012365.1 Medauroidea extradentata | reverse complement strand
ATGCATGCAATGTTTATTTTAGACAACCCTGATCTAAAAAATAAAGTAAAGTATAGTTTCTACAACAAATACTTTAAAGAGAACTTTGCTTACTGTTTTGGAAGACCACAAGTTGATGTATGTTCAACTTGCGAAAGACTCTCAGCCAAACTTAAAGACAAGGTTTTGAGTGACAATGCTAAAAGAAATGTAGCTGCTGCGAAAATGATACACTTAAGGCGAGCAAAAAATTTTTACAAAGCTATGGATGAGGCAAGAAAAAACAAAGATGACAACACGGTCGCACTAGCCTTCGACTATATGCAAAACTTACCTTTGCCGCACATACATGTACAGGAGGTTTTTTTTATGAGACAGCTCTGGGTTAATGTGTTTTCGTAACACGATTTGAAAACTAATTCTTCCAAACTGTATGTCTATCATGAGGGCGAAGCAAACAAAAGCCCAGACGAAGTATGTTCAATGCTACTGAACTATTTCAATGACATTCCAGTTAATGTGAAGCATCTCATACTGTTTTGTGATGGGCCATCAGGCCAAAATAAGAATCATACAGTTGTGCGTTTTTTACTAAATCTCTGTGACTCAGGTCGGTTTGAAACAATTACTCACAACTTTCCTGTACGTGGTCACTCATTTTCCCCATGTGACAGAGATTTTGGAAGCATAAAGCGTCTCTTGAGAAAGATGGACAGGATTTATACTCCTGATGAATAGTCAGAGCTCATGCTAAAAGCTAGTAAGTCTGGCCGATTTACTGTATATCACCTTACATCAGACGATGTTCTCAGCTTCAAAAAGTGGTGGCCCAAATCATATAAGAAAATGACAAATTCGGACGAAACATCAGGCAGGAAAGTACCCAAAGAAAATAAGCAGCCGTTAAGTGTCTAGATACAAGCAGTTTCTGTACAACAAGGATACTCCGGGAAAATTGGTCGCAAGCGAATTCATTGGAGGAATAACATCATCTACCTTCACATTGCTAAAACTGCCAGCCCTCCAGAACTACCAACAGAGAAAGCTTATCCTTTGGGGAAGGTATGTTTACTTTTATTTTACCAAGGTTATTTTAAACGTTTATATTTTACTTTTAGCTAAACATTGTTGTACGCTGTAACAAATTTTAAAATTTATCGGGTTTTGCACAGTGAGATTTTTTGGTTTTAGGTCCCAATCAACAAAAAAAAAGATAGACGATATAAAAAAGTTGATGGAATACACTGTTGGATATGAAGCCTTCTATGACACTATCATCCAATGGCCAACAACTGACAAGGAGTTGCCAGAAGACTTGCCAGAAGCTGAATAAGTGAATAAGGCCAGATCTTTGTACATAGACATACTGTAGGAAGTAGTCTACTTGTATTAGTTTATTTAGACCAAGTATAAACACTCTTTTTTATACTTGCGTGTGTCTACGACTTGCCTTTGATACCAAAACAGGTAAAAATTAATGGTTTGACTTAATTTGTATAATAGTTTTAAATAAATCACTTTGGATACACTCGTTTATTGCAGAAACCACCTAAGTGCAATTTTTTCAAAAATTTATAACTCAAAAACTTAAAGGAAACAAAATGTTAAACAAATAGATTATCACAATAGCATGTTTTCGATTTGGTAAAAAAAAAATATATGAAGAAGACTAGACCTATACGTAAGCTGCAAAACAGTTTTTTTTAGTTTTCCGAAAGTTGAAAAAACCGCACTTAGGTGGTTTCTGAAATAAACTATTCAATTAGTAGCAGTAGCCCTTATGGCCTAACAAACGCATACACTTTTCAGATTTGAAATCCTCGATCAGTGTACGTCCCAAAAGATACCAGATGTTCTAATCACACCAGACACATTAAAAGTAAAACTTGATTTACTAGAAAAAATAATTGACCTAGATGGTTACCGATTAGCTATTCCAGTAGAAGAGGTCCAAACTTACTTTCATTTGAAAATTTGTACTTGTCAGAGTTTCGAGGAACACTTATTTTTAAAGTTAAAGATACCTGTTGTCCGGAAAAAAAACCGAGTGGAAATTATATGATTTTATAGCTATACCTTTCGCTTGGAAACATTCTATTTGTGTATTACATCATGAACCCACATTTTTGGTTGTAAATGGAGATGAAATTAGAACTATTCGAGGTAAAGAATTACAAAATTGTAGGCCTTACGTAGAGAATCTTTGCTATTTACCTAGGATGGCCGGAGATGCCGTTACCGGGACCCTATGTCCTAAAGCCGATTTTAAAGGTGCTACTGCAGAACAATAAGGTCAGGAATGTTCTTTTAGTTGTCAAGTTGGTTCTCAGTTAATTATTTCCCAAGTTGGTCCAGAAAGATATTTTCTAACCAATGCTAAAGGCAAATTGAAATTAAATTGTTCTATTACCAAGAATGAAGTTAGATATTTACAGAATGAAGGTCATCCAGGTGCTATGGATGTAGCAGTACCATGTGATTGTACTTTGTTTTTAAATGGACAACTGTGTATTAGTGAAATGTATCCTTGTTGATTTCCACACCACTACAAAATTTTATATTATTAATGTAATCCCAGCCTCTTGGTCTACTCTTAAGAAACTTCAGTTCCCAATTCACATGTCTTCAAAACATGCAGTTTTTCCTTCAATCTCAGATTGCTTAGAGGACAATTGACCATCTCCCACACCCCACTTAACCGTAAGTTATACGACTCATGCTTAAGCTAAAGCTAGAGTGGTGTTGGAGAGCCCGATAGGTTTTGAGAATTTTCATATCAGACATTTACAAAGTATTTCTCTTGGCCTCGTCATTATTGTTTTCTTGATTATAATTTTTAGAAACTCGTTTTCGTTAGGGTTAGGTACTATTCCTCGAGTTGAAGCTATGAGTGCTAAAGCAGCACTAGGATTGGAGACAGGAGTGACAGTTGTTATTGTTGTATTAACCATTGTATTTGTTATTTGTTTAAGTTGGAGATTTTTAAGTCTACGAAGACGTCAAAGGGGGAGTATACCTGAAGTGTCTCCGAGTATCAGTAACCTCGCCAAGGAAGCTTCAGTGGAGGCTATTATACAACAGATAAGGGAAAGTGGGCGTCTTAAAGCAACAGTTCAATCTGTGGATGGAAATGTCATTAATTTGTGGCTCACGATAAATGGAAATGTAGGAGCCTGAGTATAATTGTATTAGTGATGTTTTTTTTTTGGTGAGTCATTGTACCCCAAAGGTGGTGTGACAAATGCTAAAAGTTAACGCACATATTATTCATGGTAATTAAGATTCATGTATAGTGTTCATTATATCTTAAAAGTAGTCAGACTATAACGTCCACATTTATAAAGTGAAAGGGAATTGTAAATTGGAGTCACCCCTAGTGTGAAGTTGTAAATGAATGTTGACAAAGAACAAAGCATAAGTGTGTTGTGGGAGAAGCTAGAGTATTTTTTGTTAGGTTAGAGAAATCATAACGCGTAATGATTTACAGAGTTTTGTTTATTAAAGTAATGTTGTGGGTTTTTGCCATACTATAATTAGGGAAAGAGTTCAGGAACAGACTTAGTTTTTATCAATAAAGAAGACAACGCAAGTGTACGTGATTTCGGACAAATAAACAAACTTTCTCCAGAACCTGTGTTTTGAGGTTCTACGATACCTACATTAGAGCGAAGCGATCGTCCAGTAAGCAAAAGGGGGCACAGACAGTCCTGGTGGATAGTGATGGAAGGAAGCTTCTAATGTACCTTGTTACCGCGTGAAGTCATACCAGCAGTTTCCTTCGAGCTGCCTCCTCACCCACTGAACTGCAGAAGATGTTATCCCCGAGGTCATCTCCCAGCGATGACGTGGAATAGTCCCGGACCCTGTCTGGTCGTGGAGTGGGTCGCCTCAAGTCCGGTCTGGTGTACTCATCCTATGTTGTGGGGACGAGCAAATTGGAAGTATGTGGTTACTGCAGAAGATGGAGTCGAGCTTTCCTGTAGACTCTACACTGAAGGTGATGGATGGATGTGGGGACGCCTACATCGTGGACAAGTGTTTCATAGTGACTATTCTCAGAATACATGAACTTTGCTAGTAAAACAAAGATGTTTTGAGATACCACTACCGGAAGCAGATTACGTGCAGAACTACCAGGTGGTTTACGAAGAAGTTTTGGTGAAGAAGGTTTACGTTGCTGGTGAAAAATACAGACAGTCCAAATACTAGTTCCCGGACTACACCCAATACTGTATACGTCGATGATGATTTCCTGAATGAACTCTTTGAATGTTAGGTTAATGGACATTTTTTTGTCTTGCCTGAGACTCTGTTTTTATTTTGTAATAATTGTGTTGAAATCGCGTTTGGGATATCATTATGTTTTGAGAGTCGGTTAAGTGTAGGATGGGAGGAAATAGTTATCTGTGTAAACAATAAGTTTAGTACATTAGCTCCTTCCCACGACATATCAGCCAAACAATTGAACTTAGAATGTAATCATATTTATTTTCTTTATGTAGTTTTTTTTTTTCGTATGAGTATAGGTTTGTTAACATGTATGCAATGATGTTGATGCTGTTTGTTTTGTTTCCAGTGTTCCGGTCCTAGTGAGGGGTGAAGTGGCTCGCAGTGTGGCAGCTGGCTAAGACATGGGGTTCTGGAGGTACACCTTGGAAAAAGCCTGTTAGCTACACCTTACCTTTCTAATAGCAGAGGTATCTCCTGGACTTCGTGGAACATTCAGCACGCCAGCACAAGAAGTCAAGTGGCCCTTGCTGAGACCCGTATCCGGTTATTATGACAATTTCAAATATGTACATGAACACTAAGCGACCATATTTGGCGCAAATATTATATCAAATGTTACACATTGGTGTTGTTAATGAGGTTGGACCACTACTACTTATAGGTTAACATCAACCATTTCGTGCTATCTTTGCGAACCCCAATGACTGTAACCAATGGACACTGTCCTTTTCATTTTCTTTGTAAGAGCACTTGGCTCATATGTGGGGTCCACAAATTTTGTACAGGTGGGAAAATGTCGCTATGGTAAAATTTTGCTTTTTTTTTTTTTTTTTTTTTTCTGTTGAGGTAGAGACCTCGTAATCGTAATAATACTTTCGTCTTTTTAGTTAAAAGTTTGTGTTTGGTAAGTTTATCCTCTTTTTAATTTTTCTGGATATGATAATTGTGTGGCTAAGAGCCTAGATTATCCTCGATATTTGTTTTGATGTCAGTCTTACATCATGTTAGCACCGCGAAGTAAGGTACAACATTTTACGTTGTGAGACGTTATTAGTAGGAAAAGGAATTTTTCGCGATCGCGAATTATTCGCGAATTTGCGCGAATTCCATACAAAAACGCGAATTATTGATATAGAACACGAAAAGTTCTCAAAATCGTCTTACAATTGTTTACATGATTGCTTTGAGCAGACTTTATAGTTAACAACATAGTTTACCTTCATTTTAGCACTGCCGATTTAATTATTTACAGTGTTAATGCACGTTACGATCACCGAAAACCATACAATAACAAACAAGCCATACAAAAAAAGTTTCTGAGACAAACGCAACGCACCGCACGACTGTGTTGTATGCAGTCGTATGCCGTGAATGGTGTTGCAATCGATATATCGCAATCGAATAGTTGAAGCGATAGAACGAAGGCAGCGCTACTAGTCTGTGTCATAAATACGTGTGTGAATTTAAGTACTACTACTATTATATCTCTGATTCTGACGGTAAAAATATTTGCGAGAAAGTAAACAAACCACTTAATTTTATTTTTATTTGCCGGTGTTTCCGTTTGTAACGTGTGCAAATATAGGTAAGTAGCTCATGGTAGTCATAGTATATTCGACATTTTATGTTAAGTAAACGAGTTCCAAGTTATCATTTGTTTTTTATTTATTTATTTGTCTCATCGTTTTGTTGTGTTTAGTATTGAAACATGAAAGTGCCGAACAATAAAGTGAGCGCTCATGATAGAGCATTTCAATATCAAAAACATGGGTTTTATTATACGGATAGCAGCACCGTCATGTGTAAATTTTATAAGTGCCAAGTAGCATGGGAGCATAAGGATTCTATAGAAAAACACTTAAAATCTTTCAAACACGTTTCTGCCGAGAAAGCAGGTTGTCCAGACTCTAAAATACAGACGTCGATCGCCACGTGTTTCGGTAGTGTTGAGAGAAAAAAGAAAACTGCTGAGTACCTCGGTAAACGAGTTACTGAAACATTTCTGAAGGCAAATATTCCACTTCAGAAACTGGAAAATACCCACCTTAAAGATTTTATGAACGAATTTACCGAAGGTAAGTTATATGAATGTCTGACTAAATTAACAAAAAAAGTGTTGGTTTATCGCCTTAGTTAAATCCTTAGGTATTTTGTGACAATGTCAAAGAAAATTGTGTCCATGCTTTAACATCGGTTTTAAGGGCAGTTTACTTTTATCCAGAAACATTGTAGGCCCTACAGTACAGGACAATTTAATTTAATTACCATGTAATGCTATATGTTTTTGTGATGCAATTAAATAATTAAGCTTAAAATTTTGTTCCAAGACAAAATAAAATTCTTTGCTCATGTTGTTTGTCAGGTGCTGGTGATATCCCTTGCCTGAAGGTGTTGCAAGAGAAGCATCTTCCAGCAGTGCAGCAAGAAAGGGAGGAAATCGTAAAAGAGAAAGTGAAAGACAAAAAGGTAGCGGTTCTCTGTGATGAAACCATGGACGCCAGAGGTAACTGTGTGTTTGTTGTGCTCTTCAAAATAATTGAAAGCATTGACAAAACAGAGGTCATTGTTGGTGATGTACATACCTTGGAAACAGCTAATGCTAAAACATGTTCCAGGGCTATTTTGGATTCCCTTAAAAAGTACAACATTGGCTTCGACAATGTGTTGGCCCTCGTTTCTGACTCAGCCAGGTACATGACTGAAAGACATCATGGCTGACCATGTACTTGTTGTGCAGTGCTGGGCTCACAAGTTAAACCTAGTTGTAACTGAGCTTGGCAAACATCTCCCGGATCTTCAGAATGCTGTCTCAAAGGTCAAGTCTGCCTTTCTTAACACACGCAAAAGGAAGCATTTGTTTAGGCAGTTCTTGGACGAAAGGTTTCCAGGTAAAAACAATCCTCTATTCCCAGTGCCAGTACTAACAAGGTGGTCTTCCTGGTACGACGCAGTCTCCTACATTGCTGACAATCTTGATGCTGTTGTAAATTTTTTGACCAGTGAGGAAATTTCTTGTGTTAGCAACACAGGAATCGAATACTTTAACAATGTGTCAAAAGATGAAGTTCAGGGTGTCAAATTGCAGGCTGTTATTGTGAAAGAAGTTCTCAGCCCTGCTATACAGCTCATCAAGAAGCTGGAGGGGTCAGCTTATCCCTGTAGTCACACACTCAGTGGCGACATCCGCAAGATAGAGCAAGTCTTGAAGCTGGCTTCAACTGGAACCTTTGGACAGGAAACAGATGCTAGCTAGAATGCTAGTACAAGGATGTATTCAAAGGGAAGATTACGTCTATCTTGGTGAAAGCAGCTCTGCACGCGTCAACAAAGCTTCTTGCTTTAGTGGCTGGTGATCCTTCACATAAATTCTTTCAATATATGGCTGTTTTCGATCCCTCTGAAATTGTTCTGACGACCATCTCCCCTCAACTAAGCAAAAGGTTGCAAAATCTGTTCTTGTTCTCAAACCTCAGTGAAAGTGTGCTGTTTCAGGGGTACAAGGAGCTTCAGTTTCTTGTACAAAAAAAAGTTGAATGAAAGAGAAACTGTGGACATTGTTTCACTCCTCATGGCAGTGTCAGTGCAACGTTTCGACTTTGCGAGTGCTACTTTAGAGTCTGTGTGGCTGCCATGTGCCAATGTTGACTGCGAAAGGTTTTTCTCTAACTATAGCCATATTTTAAGTGATAAGCGTCATCGTTTGAAGCAAGAAAATGTTTAAGTCTTCAGTGCTGTTTACTATGAAAACTAAACCTGAATATCTACTCAGACTCAGAGCTAGATGTAAAGATCTTGTACATTAAGAGTATCCAATGTTGTCGTGTTGTTTTTGAGCTACTGTTTGTAATGCTTCAATTCTGTTTGCTTAGATTTTCATTGCAGCATATGCAGTGTTACCTTTATAAATTTATTATCATAATATTTTATATCAGCATACTGTATTCTGAACAACTGTGTACATTTTATATTTTACTTTGTTGCTATCCAAGTGTTTCCCAATTTTTTTCTATATATTAAAATGTTATGTCGTTTTTGGTTAAATATAGTTGTTTAAATTCTAGTATTTTATTTTATTTCACGTGTCACTTCTTATTTGTGGTTCAGAGCCCTGCTATTTTAATTTCTATTACTGGCAGTATCACAAAACAAAAATAATTATGAAATCGATACAAAAACTTTGCTCAAAACTTGTAAAACACTTTTTTTGAAAACACCGATTTTGTGTCTTGTGAAACCAACGATTTTAGTTTTTTAAAACACCACTTTTGAAGATTGAAATCACCGAAAAATTCCCTTCTCTAGTTATTAGTGATGCGCTTGCAGTTGGACAAGAAAGGGCGAGGCAGCGTAAACATTGACGAAGGTGGGAACGACAGTAGTGGTTGATGTGTTGACATATCTTTGTTGAGTGCAACACTTGCTGTATCAAGATGATGTCACTGACGAAGAGACTGTGGACATGACAGAAGAAGGAAAAAATAAGGACGAAAATGAAGGTGTTGGTCATCTCTAAGAATGGGACTGAGTGAGAGTAAAATTTAATTACCAAAATAGTGTTGAGAAAGTATTTATTGGACAGGTGCTGCAAGTATTATCAGATGCAGAGGAGGAAGAAAGGTTTGTGGGTACTTTTCTGAGACAATCCAGCAAAGTGTCTACTATCTACATTCCCTGACGTCCCAGATGAATACAAATTCATGAAGAATCAGGTCCTGGAAGTTTTAAAAACCCCAGACATCAGGAGGGGTAGACACATGTTCAAGTAAAACAAGTACGGTACCATTTTGTTCCATATTAAAATTTTGCTCCCCTTGATATATTGTCTTCCTTAATATCTACCTGCATTTGTATTTAGTTGTGGTATTTTATACATTTTTTACTAAAGACATTGTATGGTATGAAATTTAAAAAAGTGTACGTTGTAAAAATTCCCTTTCATATACTTATTAGGTTTTTCAGTTTGTAATAAATATACTAATGTTAATAGTATTTATTTTTAAAAAAATACGTTAACTGTATTTTTAAGCAAAAAAGACTATCCCGATTCACCACACCTTCTTTTGAATAGGGACATACATTTAAAAACACAAGTGTCCCTATTGACCCCACCTTGAGTGTGAATAGACAGGCAGAAAAACATTTGCACATTTTACTTACAAATAGGACAGACAAAACTGATGTATGGAGTGTAAAGCATTTACCTAGGGTTATTAAATGGACATATAGCAATGCAAATAGTTTTATTAATTTCAGTATTAAAAATTAAAAACAAAAAGGTGTCCCTATTCGCTTTTAGGCTTGTCATATCCTTGCAACTCAACATAGAAGATAAAGGACAATTTTGCAACACTGATTTATCTGTTCTCCATAAGAATCATGCACTCTCTCCATGTAATAAGCTGTCACTCAAATTACATTTTTATGCTCTGGGAACTATTCTGTCTAGCGTGTGAAATTTGCAGGTATGAGCAAGTCTACAGCTAGCCAAGTAATTCTACAACTAACATCTGCAAATGCTTCTCTGAGGCCAACGTAGATCAAGATGCTATCAATACAGAAGGAAGCAATTAATGCCCAATTGGAGTTTTACTGATTCGCTCAGTTTCCAAGAGTAGTTGTGCAGTTGACTGCATCCATGCAAGACTTCAGTCTCCAGGTGTGTACCTTCTGAAGTAAGTGACGAATGTATGACCGGAGGATTTCATACATTTGGTTATACAGTACTAGTGTATCTCCTTGCGTTGTTTATAATCTCTGAGGTATGCAAATCTTTCATTTTATTTGGATGATATGTATCTGTAGTGAGAGGACCACAAGACAACATAACGATTATTAAAATTACAACTCTCCCTCACATAGAAATAATGATACAAACAAATTCATAATACATTTATAAATTAAAGACATTAATTTATTTTAAGATCATTTGTAATACGGACTTTTAAAGCAGGAATAAAATATTTCAAACAAACTCTCGAGAATTTCATGTTAAAAGTTCAAGGCCAAAATAAAAATAAAGTCGTATATATTTAACTTGATTCGCATACGCTCTTGATTATAAAAATGTTAATCAAATATATCCAAAGTAATACATATATTCGTAATTTTCATATAGTTTGCAGTTAGCACAATGCTGAAAATTAAGGAACAGGAAAGGTTTCTATTAATTACTTGTTCAGAATGCTCTGACCAAGTTAGTCTCATGGCCAAACAATATTCAACAACTCAAACCGTTGTCAGTTTGAAAATGGTCACTTTTATGGTGGTATTCTGCTGGGTGACGGTGGGTATGAAAACAAGCTATAATTATTAACAGCACTTCTTCATTCAGGTACTGAAGTAGAAAATCACTACAACCGGTCACACATTCAGACACGTAATGTTGTCAAAAAGACAACATGGTGTACTAAAAAGTTTGAATTCTTAGTGTAGTAAATATCGAGGGTTTAGAAGTAAAACTACCCAAGTTCATTTTCCATAACTTTCGGAAATCATCAAAAGAAAGTTTAAAATCTTAATGTAAATTAACCAAATTATTTTACAAAGCTGAAAATATGAATACTTCTATACATACTATTAATTTACTTTATTTGTAAATTACATTTATAATATTTTGTCATTGTATCAAAATATTAATTAATTATAATTTATTATTGGACTTGGGTAGTTATAATTCAATGTTAATGTTTTGGTAAAAGTACCTTTCTGTCATGGTGTATAATGTTTATGTAAACAAACGATGATTTTTGCACAATATTATTATTGCTATTGGCTACAACTGACTACAGTATCGTTTGTAAATAATGGAGGAGAACATAAAGTTATTTCCTCTTGGTAAAGCAATAGAATAATGTAGTACATGGGAACACAAACTAGTTTGTTTTTGTAAAGTGTTTCTGTAGTAAAAACGCAGAATTATACTTAATCCTCTCCATCATCTTCTTGAAAGTAGTACTCCCTATCTGTTGGTTCTGGAGTAACATCTGGAACGTATTGTTTGCTGGTTGGTAGATTCATGATCCAATGGTGGTTTTCTTTGGGAATCACTCCAGACTTACAAAGCTTTACAAGATCATTCTTCTTGGCTTGCGATATTGGTAGCTCCTGTGAGTATAGTGGTTTGAGAGTATTGTTGTGCGGTCTCCCAGGATTGTTTTGATTAACGACAATTTTCTTGTACGGCCCCTGGTACCCATAACTAAACTGGATAACATTTTTCTCACTTTTCTCATAACGCAAGCGTTTTATGTTTAGCCATTTAACAGTGTTACCTTCGCTATCTATGGTTCTGTTCACAACGATTGTTGATGCGAGGGCCTTCAAATCTTTGGAATCGCAGTACTTTTTAGCTCTTTTACTACATAACCCTCTTTCATTGGTTTGCTATTTCTTTGAGACCTAGCCATTGCAAATACAGTCAACCACTTAGACATGCTGGTTATAGAGATGTGCTTTTGCGCATATTCTATTGCACTGTGCATAGAGTCCACTTCCATTTTTGAGTGCCCCTTTCCTAAAAATGTGTGCTCAATTACATTGATGCTGTAGATTTGAACAATGTAGAAAAACAATGCGGCGATGAATTGGTTCCTGTTTTGCCCTCCACACGTATCGGAGAACAATTATACTTCTTTGACATGTTTAGACAAAGTTTCAATCCAGTTAAGGAGGGCAGATCCAATTTCACAGCTCCCACGCTTACCATTGTTCTCTGACCATGCAAAGAAGAATGCTTTATTTGGAGGCGCTGCTTCATAGACTGTTAAGTTATAAACACACAGTTTTCGGCTGTAATAAACAGGTCCTGCATTTGACACTGGAATCTGTAGCACTTTTTGTTGCACTGACAAAGGTGTTGTCCTTCTTTGCTCTTTCTTTATCCTGGTGTTTGCTTGCATATGAGTCTTCTTTCCATGCAATGTGTTTTTTGTATTCTTTCTCTAACTTTTCCTTTTCTTCATTACTTCCCTCAGAGTAGCGCTTACATGTCAAACATTGGTCTTTTGAAAGAGTAAAAACGTCCATGTTATACTGTGTACAAAATACATTGCGATATACATTTTCCTTTGGAATACCTTCTTCAATGAAATACTTTTTTTGAAACAAGTCATACATTTTTTTCACTGATAGAGTAGGATCTAGATATTTTTTGTTTGTGTCTTTCCTGCAGTAATGACTTTCCATTACAACAAAAGATTCTATGTGACTTTTTATTCTTTCAATCCACAACTCACTAGTTTTGGTGGGGGGTACCTTACAACCTCTTTTATCTGTACCTTAAAAAGTCCCACTTGACTCTGACTGATTAGCAAATGCAGTTTTAAGAGGACCATTACTAATTGACAACGTGGCTAAGAAGAACTTTTTACAGACCCTTAATTCTTTGCCATTCTTCATTAAAAAAATATGAAAAGCTACAGTTTTTTTTCTGGATGCCCTTCAAATGACCGTCTTCTTTTCCTCTGAGTCACACTTATTTTTACTCTTGACAAGATTAAATCTTTCTGCCTTTCATAAGTTGCAGCTGTGTATTCGGCACAAATTTCTCCCCGGGCTTCCTCATTGAAATTGTCAGTGCAGTTATAGAAACACCTGGAGCAATCTATTTGTTTGGGCTGCTTAGCTTCCATTTCCTTGCCTTTTTTAGATGTGTATGGAAGACCACTCTTCCTTTTAGTTCTGTTTCTATTCACTTTCTAGTTTGAAGGATTAGATTTGTACCACCGATACTGTTTTTTGGAAGTTTTTACAGTGCCAGTATCAATCTTACCCTCATGTTGAGATGTGTGATCAGACTCAACACCCTCTCTCTCTCTCTTCATTATTATGCCCCTCAACCAGCACTAAAGCATTGTGCTCAAAGGCGTGTTGATTACCTTCAAATGTTAATGATTGAAAATGTTCATCATGATTAATCTTATTACAGGTTACTTCATCACTATCACTGTCGGATACATCAGAGGTAGGCAACTGTTTCAGTGGTCTTCTACACTTCTTAGTTTTTGGCTCATCATACTCACTACCTGAAGGAATATACTCTGGATCTCTGTCTGAATCATAAAGTATGTTGTCAGCAATTGAACTTGAACTACTTTCTGAAAGACCAATGTTAAGAAGGTTATTGTTTGCACTTCTTACTTTTTCACTTATAATTACACCTGATGTCTCCCCTACGTCACATTTTTGCTCCAGGTCAACATGAGAACATTTGACACGTTCAGACATAACCACAACATTATGGACAGTTCCACTGTTGACAGGTAACTTTATTTTTGACTTCTCTGCCATTTCATTTTCTCGACCTACGCTAGAACAATTCATACTTTCAGGTATAACCACAACATTACTGACAGTTTCACCGTTGGTAGATACTTGTAATTGTGATGTCATATTTACTTCAATTTCCCGGCATAGGCTATAGCAGTTCACACTTTCGGACATAACCATAATATTTTGGAAAGTTTCACTCTTTGTAGCCAACTGTAATGCTTATACCTCATCTACATAACTTTCTTGGCACAGGTCTAAACATGTAGAGTTCACATGTTCAGACATAACCTCAACATTACGGACAGATTCACTGTTGACATGTAGGCCTAACTCTATTTCTGATGTCGTTGCTACTTCAATTTCTCGGCCTACACTGGAACAGTCCACACTTTCACGCATAACCACAACATTATGGACAGTGTCACTCTTGGTAGATAATTCTACTTCACTTTCCTGGCCCAGGCCTAAGCTAGAACAGTTCCCTGTTTGACTTGTAGCCATAAAAGTTTTGAAGGTTTAATTTTTTTTTTAGCCAACTCTACTATAAACGTTGACCGCTTCATGTTTGAGGTACATACAAGATAGTCACTAAACCATGCTTCAAATACATTGTTGTAATCAATAACATGTATCACTAAACAACTGACAACTACCAATTTCGCCAACAAATATTTCTGTTCTTTTTACCATAGAAGTAAAACATTCCCTATTTAGCTACAATCATAGACATTAATAGAGAGCTGCTTTGTGCCTTTGTTTTTAGGAATAACATCTATCTGGGGCCAATTCACGAAAAATTAAGGCTATGTCATTGTACTTACTTAGAGATCTTTATACAATATAAATGTGTATGATACCAAAATAAAATAATTTCCTTTGGAATTCTTTTTGAAATAAAGTGAAAATGGCCACATTGTAAAAAACTAATATAAGCTATTCGTATTTGGCAACAAAATTGATGTAGTTGAGCACAGGACGATACATTATTACCGAAATACATTCTTACAAACAGTATTATCCTCGTGAGGCGATCCAAAAAAGCTGATCGAGATTATTGATTCACAACACAGCATGGGAAACAGTAGCCGAAGAGCTCATGCTCGAAGCTATTTGGGTACTTTTACCACAATTTGTTATACTTATTCCCAGAGGTAAAATTACCTACAGATGCTCGAGTACCTTTACCTACAATCATTGTTTACAGTTTCTTTGGTAATAGTACCTTAGGGAACTTGGGTAGTTTGACGTGTAGAAAAATATCATACTTTTGATTTGGGTAATGTTATCAGTCATTGTTATGTGAAAAAAATGTGTTAGGATCTGGGTACTTTTACCACACATGGAGAGTAATATTTGCAGTACTTGGGTGCAATATCTCAATTTCCGATAAAACTGGACTTGGGTAGTTTTACTTCTAAACCCTCGATATCATCGGAACTAAATTTTCCACGATTGCCATGTCGCCATATTTTCAACTAAAAAATATACATATTTGCCTAAATTACAACTTAATAATTACTCTGATACACTAGGTCTCTTCCATTAAATATTTTACAACAGAAATTTTCTCTACTCATTTCTCAAGACGGACGACAAAACATGACAATGTAAGACGGCAATCGATTTTGTTATGTTGCAGTTGTTGAAACACTTGGAACAAATCTACCGTATAAAAATTTTCACCTCCATTCGGTTCTACAAACAGCTCTTCCACGATTGGTAATGGATAATTCTTTGCAAGTAACCTAGGATTCAGTTATTTTGAAGTCTGCACAAATATGCACACTACCATCACCCTTCACTACAACTATTGGTGTCGACCATGCACTAAATGCTACTGTGTGGATTTATACTCCTGAAAGTAGAGTTCTAAATCCACTTAGAGACTTGGTTGTTAAAAAAGTACTGGTTAAGTATTCTCCTTCACCATGAAAGACAATTCTCCTGTAAAGGTTCCCAGCCCCTCCTAAAAAAAACTTAAAATATAAATTTACCATGGTCTAGGTAACTTTAACGTATCGGACAAATCTCTTCCACCACTGGGTACTACAAATAGATCCAACTGTCATCTTCGGTTGGCCCTTTACCTTCACAGGCACTCTTAATTTACTGTAGGGGTTCATAACCTCATTTGTGTAGGATTTCAAACTGACTGTTGTTGAACACAGGGAATGTGTTGCAAACAACCGCATTTAGATCCTTTATGATACTGCTGATACAGTAGCTCCACTATCCACTTCCATTTCTAGCTATTTATCACCGACTAAAACTTGGATAATCCATGGCTTTGGTTTTGTTGCCGAGGAGATACAAAATGTTGATGCAGATTCTCTCCCCAACTATTTATTTTGTTGATTTGTTTTCTGTGATTTCTTAGTTCATGTAATTAACCTCAGTACATTGCATAATTACGTGACTTTGCCTCTCCCTTTTTAAAAATTGCTATATTTGAACACTTGCGCTGGAGATGTACCTGTTTACAAGATTTGTATTTCATTCCTAACTTAGAAATCTGCAGTATTTCGCCAAATGATATGTCTTCAACCACTTTTCTCAGTCACACTCTAACAACACAGGGTGAGTCGATAAGGTACCTCCCTAACCTTTAAGCCTCTCTAAACTTTAAGCCTGACACGCCACGAGACGCATTGTCAGTGGCATCTTCGCTATGCCAGTGTAAGAGCAACTGCTTTCTCAAATGTTAGGTCTTCCGACTCTAAGAGCAACCTGTGTGTTATGTTCTTGTCTCTTAACACGGCCACAAACTGGTCACTCAGACACAGAGTAAAAATGTTACATAATTGCAATATCTAGTTTGCTTGCATAATCTCACCGGAAAGTCCGGCAAAGTCTCGCATTCTTGTTGCACACGCTTATGGAAGATGTGTCTCTTTGCTATTACCGACGGCTTGAAAGCATACTGTTAACTCAATATTACCTGAAAAGATCTTCATAACTCCGGTCCTGGGGTTTCCTCCGCTCGCACAATTTTGCCAAACTTCGTACGTATCATTCCTAAAGATACAAATATTGTCCGTAATTTCGCTTGATTATCATACATATCGCCCACGCCGTTTGCAATAAAATGCTGTTCCAAGAGCTCAGCATACGACTCCCAGGAATCCTCGCTGGAAACAAACATGTCCATCTTTTACAGTACTTATTTATGGGAATACATGTTTCCCTTACATTTATCGCATCCTCGTCGCCACTTGTGTTTTATTCACTCTTCTACTGTATTTTGCATAACCGCACTTCAAATACCTTGAACATCTACATTTTCATATTGGTTCAGAAATTATATCGTGCAGTCAGTCCACAAACACAAAACCCAATATCCCACATGTAGTAATTTTAATTTTAAAATCTTCCAAAGTATAAAAGAAATTTTTCTGGCAATATTATTGCAAACTGTACTTGTAGTAATATATTTTTATCTTAACTCTGACATAACATTTGACTGTCAAAAAAACATTTTTAATGGTAACTTATCTTGCATGAATTCAATTTGATTTAAAATTTTAGGGGAGTTCCATCCAGCCTCGCCTTTTGACCTTTGCGTTACTGATGTGTTTACATACAGGTGGCACTGCAGTGTTTCCACATTGAATTATCAGCGACAAAACGGTAACTTTTTATGCAGAAGTTGAGTCAACTTCTGTTTAAAGTAAACGCAAAATTGTTAACAGCTATTCAGAGTCGAGAAACAATGGTCTATCATTTGTTTAAGGTATTGATACCAATTTGTAGTCAACAGAGCATTGAGAGAGAAAAGTTAAGTGGAATACAGAAGTCGAGAAGTTAGTTTCTTGCATCCAAAAACATGTATGTTTATGTAAGACAATACAAGAATTTAAAAATGGAAAATGCAAAGAGACCCTGTGAATGCAAATAGGTGTTAAGTTTGGTGTAACTGGTGAGTTTAGTTAATTTCTGCATTACACACATGTTTTTAAATGTATATATTTAGATAGTAATATCAAATGGAACATTCACGAAAAACTCTAGTAGTAGACTTTATAGAACGTTGTTTTTAACTAAGTGATTAAGATTTGTCACACAATTACTTAAGATGTGTTTATTTTACTGTTTTTTAATTTATTAAGTAATGGTATTGTGGGTACGATAATTAATGTAAAATACATATTTTTAATTTTTAAAAAAATATTAGAATACTTACACGATCAACAAGACAAGCTCACCATCACCCTTTGTTTTTATTTTTGTAAAAAATTAAATTTATAATGTTTGTCATAAAACAACAACATACTTTTGTTTAAGAATTTTTAGAATTCACTAGTATAACAGTAGGCTTCAAAGATGGCGGATGTACGTTGTACAAGGCTTGCTGTCGTTCAAAAAACTGTCACAATTTTAATACAATTTTATAACAAATAACTGAATGATATAAACGATCTTAATCACATGGAATTATATTCAAAGCTACCTCCTTGGCTGATATTAAACTCTTGTTATAGTGTTATTAAACATATGTAATTTGATTTTAAACATAACATTATGCAATATATTACGTATGTATACAAAGACTATTGTAATGCTTCTGTTGTATCTAATGACTGATGAATTATTAATATTATGTCTATAGAAGTTTTCTATTCCTAATGCCCTGGCAGGGCTGTGGCAGAAAGAGAAAACTGTATAACGGATTGTGTATGTCCAATTTGCTAGATCTTATTATTGATATAATGTACTTAGAAGATTTACCACTGACGCCATTATCAGCAGTTAAATTTACTTTGCGATTGGTGAAAGAAACTTAAAATATAACTAAAACTTTGTTTTCGCTGTTCATGTCGGTGATCGTATGTTACTGTGTCTGAATTTTATAGGTAATATCATACAGACAATGTGGATGTCACATCAAAGAGAGGAATCTAATGATTTGTCCAAATGGTTCTGCCTTCATGTAAAAGGTGAAATGGGAACATATTAATTTGCTCTTCCTTGATGACCATATAGAACCTCGCAAGTACGTAGAGCCGCAAGGCGAAATGATAACATTTTGATTTGCTGCTCTTCCTTGATGACCATATAAAACCTTGCAAGTACGTAGAGCCGCAAGGCGAAATGGTAACATTTTGATTTGCTGCTCTTCCTTGATGACCATATAAAACCTCGCAAGCACGAAGAGCCGCAAGCCGAAACAGGAACATTTTGATTTTCTGCTCTTCCTTGATGACCATATAAAACCTCGCAAGTACGTATAGCTGCAAGGCGAAATGGGAACATTTTGATTTGCTGCTCTTCCTTGATGACCATATAAAACCTTGCAAGTACGTAGAGCCGCAAGGCGAAATGGGAACATTTTGATTTGCTGCTCTTCCTTGATGACCATATAAAACCTCGCAAGCACGAAGAGCCGCAAGGCGAAATGGGAACATTTTGATTTGCTGCTCTTCCTTGATGACCATATAAAACCTTGCAAGTACGTAGAGCCGCAAGGCGAAATGGGAACATTTTGATTTGCTGCTCTTCCTTGATGACCATATAAAACCTCGCGAGTATGTAGAGCCGCGAGGTGAAATGGAAACATTTTGTTTTGCTGCTATTCCTTGATGACCGTATTAAACCTCGCCAAGTACGTAGAGCCGCTAAAAAAAACTTGATTAATTTAGATGATTTTTTAGCAGATTTGAATAGGTCTTCCAGAAATGTTTGTTTACTGAAGAATGGCAGGGGAAGGCTGTTAGCACCTAGGATTGTAATTATGCTTATGTGAAAATGTGTTGAGAGTCAACATGCTGGTAAAATTATTTTTTATTGAATTTACCACTGATTTTAAAAAATGGTTTCACTCTCAGGAATCATCTATATGGCACTACAATAAAAATATTATTGTTATTAAGTTAGCATGGGAAAAATTTTGTACATACTATGTACAATGATACTATAAGATTTATTCACGTCTGAAAAATGTATTGACAAATATAAAGAAGCTTCAACAGTTTGCCACTAGGACACAAGAACACCAGCAAGACAAATATAGAAATTTGGTCAACGAGGGTGGAATATGATCAGCTAATAGCTCAGAACACCTTTCATACCTTAGTTATAGGACACGCCGATCGTAGTAAAAATATAGAAATCTCAACTAGGCCAGAGCATACATTAGAGTCGCAGTCATCCATACATTCGTCGACACGAATATTAATGTCTCCATAAACCAACCGATGCAACCTATGTCTCTTAAATTAGGTTATGTAATGAGGTCACATGAATCACACAGATTAAACGGGCGAACTATGTTCTTAATTCCAGATATCCTATATCACCACCCAATCCAACAACTAAGCAGGTTAAGTACGCATGTAAGGAGCGCGAAAACCCTATGATGGTTTTCAAACAGTTTGAAGAACCGGCAGACATGTTCGAGTTGAGCGAGGAGGAGCATCTTAAGTACGTAAGCTTTTCTTTAAAGGGTATGCTAGCTATTGGTGAGACGTTGAAAAACCTATACTAAGACGTACGTCGAATTTAGGTAAAAGTTCGTAAATTCTAGTTACATCGAACACAAGGTCTAGAAAGTTCATCTTTGCACGCCGAAAGGTACAATCCCAAAGGGAACAAAATAGTCGACGAGCATATCAGCTCTATGTACAAGAGAAGCAGATATTTGAGCCCAGAAATGACTGAAATGTAATTGATTTTCAAGCTTACCGCTTAAATGGCTGTTGCATAAAAAATTTTTATTGCAATAAAATATAATTTGACCAACAATAATTATGATTATCAGAATGGTGGTAATTCAAATTTCAGATTTTCAAGGGATCAAAGACATGGCATTAAGCCGTATGGTAACCAATCGGTCAGACGTCGGGAGGATATAGTGGTTCCTATAATAGTGAACCTCAGAGATCGAAATCTAGTAGTCGCAACCACGAACGAACGAAAATCAACCAAGGGAGAGATAAACATCGCCTGAAGTACTAACACATCAAAATTTCAAGTCGCTTCATAAAAAACACTGACGGATACTTTGTAAGACAGGAAATACTAAACCCGAACGCACCGGAATTTACAGGGAGCATGATAGAGGAAGAATACACTCTTTCTCCTTCAATACTTACAACACCATCAATCTAAGGCTGTCAACTGACATGTAATAGAACATGTAATGTAACACGAGCATTCGCTCGTCAGATAGGCATAGTTCCTACTGGAGCAGTGACAGGTAGCAGAGGTGCCACGGAGCCACGACGACCATCTTGGATTACATCATTGCCACCATCTTGGATCACATTCAAATGTTTCCAACATTTTCAAAAGGTCAAAAAAATCCCAAATTGCAAAAAAAAATTGAACAGTCATGTCGCATCAATCCGCCATCTTGGAATAATTTATAACCGCTGTCTTGTCTACCATTTGCCCAACAATTTTCAAAGTCACCAGGAACCTGCCATATTTTTTTTAATGCTGCCAAATAATACACTTGATTGGTAATCTACAATCGTTGGATTAATCAATTAATATATTATTTAGTTTTGTACTTGTTTTCCAGTTGGTCGAAGAGCCGCAATTTTTGTTTCCAACTTTTACCACCATGCTGCATGAGTAGGCGAAAATAAATGTTTTAGTACACTGGGTCTCGCCTTTATCGTCAATATTATCTACTATTTTTAAAACCTGCATCTAGACTGTTGAGAAATTCAAGTCTCGACAAGTATGATACATCATCAATGTGAAAAATTGTTTTTTGATCAGTAATCATGTGTAATGACTGTTTAGAGGTTATGTTTATTTCTTCTAAACTACATTTTATTTTAAATTGAGCAACCACACATGTTTTGGAGCAGCCCTCACCTTTTACCTGCTCTTAGAACCGACAACACTACTTTTCAAAGTAGTGCAGGCAGGTTTAAAACACAAACTAACCACCATAAAAATATTAAAAGGATTATTAATAAAAAAATATTTTGTGAAAATGAATTAATGGTACTGTGGGGCGCTCGACAGCTGACTCATCAGCACTCACCAATTACTTGTAATAGAATAAGCGATAAAAAAAACATTCCATAGGAAGGAAAAAATACTGTCGCAGAGCTAAATTTTTTAGTTTAATTTTCGCAGGCGAGTTGCGCCGAACTTTGTTTAAATTAAATGAACCAAGAAGCATGGGTCATCTGTTGCAATGCAGTTTCGTCAGAAGTGGGCCACTGCTGACCAACTGTTGTGACATGCGACCGGGGCTGCAGACCCAGTGTCGTTGTCGTGATAGTTTACAGTGTTGGAAGCGCTTGGCTTAACTCTTGTTGCGAAATTTGGGCGTTACCGGGGTAAACACTCCGGTGGTGCGTCAATTATAGGCGGGTTTTCGCTGACTGGTCGGGCCGCGTCATAGGAGGGGCGGTGCTGTGGTAGGGCGTCGGTCGCCTAAGTGCGCGGTCATTGTAGTCTTGATCATTACCAGAGAGAGACCTTTCCAGCGAGTGGACTTCACCGAGAGAGCTTAAGTCAGTAAGTCACTGCTGGGTGGGGCTCCTGCCCCACCCGGACATCTAGATAAAGTCTTAGTCGTAAGAAAATCCAGTAATGCTAATGTAAACCGTAGAGTAAGTAATGTTTAAATAGAAGCCTTAAGTCGGGATCACCAAGGCCGCGAACCAGTCCACAGACCTTTCGTCTGTACCTTACTACGAAAAATTGTTTTAATTTGTTTAAATTGTAACTTCGGGTTTAGAGTTGACTTTGATTTTTAAAATAATCCCAGATAAAGGTTGTTATTCTATCCAATTGTTAAATATTTTATAATTTTTTTTAATGTAACTTAAATGTTGAAACCAAAGTTCCTATTTCATTGTAATTTCGTTTTGATACTTTTATTAAATGTTTCCATTTGAATTCTAATTCTTTTATTTAGTAGATTGTGCCCCCATACGTTAATTGGTTGTAAAGGAAAGTGTCGTGTGGAACAGCTGGTGTCCTTATTTTAAGTGGTAATTAAGTATTTAAAATTCCCATACGCCTACTTACTGTATAGGGAGATAGCTAATATCAGTATTCCCAGTCATTGAATAAATTCCTCTCACAGTTTTCTGAGTTCTTTCAGATATTTTATTTATTTGTTTTTGCAGTTAGTTTTGCAGAGCGAATTTTGCTCTACCCTTGTGTTGTTACGTTCCCCTGGTAAATTTCGTGGTATTCACTTTTATTTGTCCCCAGTTTTAAAAGAATAGCCCGACAATATAGCAAAAAAACTCTGCTTTACAGGAGTCAAATAAAAAACTGTGTGTGTTTATACAGGTTGTCCACAAATGACTGACGTGATTTCATTATGTTGCTGTGGGTGCATTTTTTAACATATCGGGATGAAACGTGGTAGTCATGTGTAGAAACTCAACAAGAATTATTCTGTGTTGCAGATTCCCGCCTTCCTCACCACATAGAACACCAATAGAAATATGACGGCAAACAGCGAGAAAGAATACGCCGTCCTTGAATTTCATGCAAGTCGTTCAGTCAAAACGGTTCAACGACGATTCAGAACGAAGTTCAATGTAGAACTTCCGTCTGCAAATTCCATACAGCGATGGTACGAACAGTAAAAAGTTACAAGGGAGTAAGGGAGTCACCAGGTCGCCCACCAGTGGCTGACCAAACAGTCGAGCGTGTGCTGGTTAGTTTCTTGCGTAGCCCCAAAAAGTCTACGCAAAAAGCTGCAGAGAATTTGATATTCCACGATCGACTGTATGGAAGATTCTAAGGAAACGCATGTAGCGGAAGCCATACTGCTTGCAGTTGCTGCCAGCGCTAAAATCTGCGGACAAAGTCATCTGGCCGGTGATGAAGCAACACTTTTTCTTAGTGGTTCAGTGAAGAGACACAATGCGCGTTTCTGGGGAACAGAAAATCCCCATGCCATTATTGAGCATATTCGTGACTCTCCAAAATTCAATATTTTCTGTGCCATCTCCAAATCAAAGATTTATGGGCCCTTCTGCGAGAAAACAATAACTGGACACATTTATCTGGACATGTTAGAACAGTGGCTCATGCCTCAGCTTGGACAGACAGTAAGAAACTTTACCTACCAATTGGATGGTGCTTCACTCCACTTCCATCCCGATGTCCACGAATTCCTGAATCACAGATTGCCAAACAGATGGATAGGCCGTAGTGGGATTGATGATCAATATTTCCTGGCATAGCCTCCACGCTCCCCAGATCTAACACCATATAATTTTTTGGGTGGGGCTATGTGAAAGATCTGGCATTGGTGCCTCCTTTACCGGTTGATTTAGCCGACATGAAAGCTAGCATCATAAATAATTTCGATCGAATTGACAGGGACAAGCATCATAATGTTTGGGAAGAGCTTGATTAAAGGGTTGATGTGTGCAGAATCGCAAGGGGTTAACACATCGAACACTTGTAAACTCCCAACAAAACTTGAGTTTCTTAGCATGACTATCAATTTTCATCTCGATATGTTTATAAATGCAATGCACTCACAGCAACATCGTGAAATCGCTTCAAACATTTGTGAAAACCCATATATGTGTCTGTGTATGCGTGTATATATACACATATTTATGTATACACACATGTTTGAAGAGTTGTTGACACATATAAACATATACGAATCACTAAAAACGAACAATACACACAACACAAAAAAACACATGTTAAAAAACCCCAACGCACAAAAAAGGGATAGTATGTCGCTCACTGATGAACTATGCAAACACAAAAGTTTCCGAATGTCGTCACAAATGTAAAAAAGTACGACGGGCATGGTCATAGCTGTAAAACTCATGTGCGTAACATGGGTATGACCGATTCTGCGGCATATGACAACGACATCCTCCTTGCGGGCCAGTGGGACATAACACTTAAAAGTAATAGAGTAATTTACGGTTCTGAGTTTGGTGATCAAAGGTAGCAATTGCCATTCCATCTACCAAGAGGTCCGAACAGATATTCGTGCTACATGCAGCATATCACACACTGGGACACGACGGTAACAGAGTGGAAGGCTGCATGTTACTTTTGCTACTCCACCTGCTTAGTCATTGCCAGCAATGTCCACATGGTCAGGCGTCCACAGGAAGCTAACCTGAAAACCAGCCTCTTCAGCCTTCATCAATTTCCCCGTGATAACAGGAACAAGGGGGCGAGCAGAGGAGCCACATCTCATGTCTTGCGGTGTGCTCATGGAATCGAAGCACACCTGATATTTGCATAAGAACCACCAACTTATAAAAACCCTAAAGATTTAAAAATGGCATAAAGCTCTGCAGCTAAAATACTACGTAACAGGGGAAGTCCAAACAGATACCTCTCTGTGCCTTCAACGATTGCGCACCCAGTAAAAGCATAGGACTTGAAACCGTCAGTGTACAAAGAGATAAAATAAAGAAAAACAGCCGAAATAAGTTCCCGGAAAGGCTTTTATAAACGTAAGCAGGCTACGCGAATTCTATTAGGTCTGGTGTGTCGCCCATGGTTCTTCAGGGAGTGAATTATGCTGCACGTTCTCGGGCACATTATGTTGAACCCTGGAGTATGCATATCGGACACACACAGGTTTGGTGGCAGGTCTCGCGTCATACAACTGTATGTAACGGGGTCGGCGAAAGTCTTCCTACAAAAGGGGTGATATGTCTCACAATTATCTTAACTCATAATTCAACAAAAGTTGTTCACGCCTGTATTGCAGCAGTGGTTCACCGGCCTCTGCACAAAGGCTCAAGACTTGGCTTGTGCGGAATGCACTAGTTACAATGCAGATACCGGCATGGTGAACAGGGTCAAGAATTTTCAGAACAGATGGTCGAGTTGAGGAGTAAAGAGGACTACCAAAATCCAACTTGCTACGGACTAGAACTCCGTACAGACGAAAAAGTTTCTCCCTGTCCGCCCCCTGCCAATTTCATACTCTGAAGACAACTATGTCCTGCAAACATCGTGATTTTAGTTGCTTTATATGATGCCACCAGGAAAGTTTCGTATCGAAAATTTGGCCCAGGAACTTGATTGGGTCTGCAAAAAGTAACACGTTTCCAGATAAGATATGTTAGAAGACGGGAATACACCAAGTTTTCGGCAAAAGTGCACAACTTGCGTTTTCGTTGCAGACCAGTGGGAACCACAGTCGTCTGGCCAATGGCCAAGGCGATGGACAACCTGCTGGATCTGATGCTCCGCAGCACACAGGGTCGATAAATGGTAATAAATCATAAAGTCATCCACCTAACGTGGACAGTGCACACGTGGCCGTCGATACAGTGCTGTTTATAGCAATAGAAGTACTAAAATGCTACACTGAGGCACCCCATTTTCCTGAACAAATACCCGAGAATATGTTAGTCCGTATCGAACACAGAAAGTATATTATGCATAACCTTATGAATGTAACCGACCATGACGTCATATACGGTCATAGACCTCTGGGTCAAAAAAACTGCAAGGAGGTGGTGTTGCTGTATCAAAAAATGTTGAATAACCGCCTTTACGACAATATGGTCTACTGTTCAACTGTGACGGCGAAATCAACCCTGGAGAGTTGAAAAAGACCCCCAACCATCAGATACATAATGTGACACACACCAACGCAAGTACGATCAACAACTGTGTAATCTGTGAGGTAAAATGTGTAATATCCTGATGAGATATCAGATTTTGGCCGAATGTGTGATTCTTTAAAGAAAATAACATACGGGTCAGCGACGCTATCACTTGCCTTAGTACTTGAAGGCTGCTAAAGTAACCCCGGCAATTCCATTGGAGGTGGTATATGAAGTACATGAGAAAGAAAGGCCGTTCTTTACTTCTTTATTTTTCCCTTATGTCTACTTAAAACATATTTGAAGAATCATTAGCCATAATTGCCGTCAGGAGCATAATCCACCACATCTGCCCCGGAAACCCCAGGGGCAGGTTGGCGAGATGAAGAGATGGTGGCCCTACTCTTCGTAGAATGAGCAAACGAATTACCCAGAGGTGTTGTTGACATTACAGTACTAACCTGATGCGATGATTTAACCACTTTAATAACCTGTTTCAATGGTACTTTTTGTCAGGGCTAAACAGAAGCAAGTTTGGTAGGAAGTTTCAATTTAGGGCTACAATATGTCGCAACTGGTCTAGACTTATTGTGACTCTTGTGCAACAACAGTTTCCTCAGTCTGCGTCCTCCACCGACCGTCTTTGTACACACGTATTTCAAAGGTCGCCGAGCACAGACAACTACACTGTAAGAAACAGGCCGAGGCCTTCGAACGGCTTTTAAACCTCTAGTGTACTTTGCAAATTCAAACTTTTCGTGTTGTTTTGACCGTCTGTATACTCTGATCCTCTTGCAAAACAAGCCATTCCTTCAACCGCACTGTGTGTTTTCCTTGACAGTTGACATATGCCATTGGTTTACTGCATTTCACTTTTTCTGGATGTACTGGCTCGGCTCATTTCGAGGATATTGTGGGTGATCTGCGAATGGCCGACGAATGGCCATACCTCTGGCAGTTGAAACAACGGAGTGGATAAGGAATGAACTGTTTCACACGGACATTCAGGTAACCAATTTTGAACATTTCTCGAAGGAATGGGAAACCAAATGTCACCAACAGAGTAGCAGTTGGAACTAGTACACAATCAGATTTTTTGCGACACGACAAACATGTGTGCCACGACGTGCCCTTCCAGATCTTTCACTACAAAAAAAGGGGAGTCGGCAACTTCTTTTCACAAGCCACTTCCAAATCGGTACCCGAATCGTGTCCAAGATCAGTGCAATGTCTTTTGTTGCTGCTGTAGAGCAATTTTAATATAAATGACTGTATTCTCATTTCAATATAATTTCATTGGCACTTGCATAGTTGCGTTGGGAGAAATCGCCAGTTCACACACTCCTGCCAAGCATATGACCAACCAACCGAGTTACTGGTAAACGGCTACATACATCATGTAGTGTAATCTGAATCACCCTATTTGTGTGTGTCATATTACATTAAATAGTAAGTGTTTAATGACAAATTACTTGTGTATTCGCAAATACTTTTATCATAGAAAATTCCAATAGAGTTGTTAAATTACAGCACAGTCACTGGTATAACTATACCTCCCTCCTCCCGCGACCGCCATCCCGTCCTCATTCACTCTGAACTTTTTTCCATATTACTAGGGACCCCGTTTTTTTGGCGAAAAGATTTCTGCCCCAGTTCGTTTCAGTGCCTTATGTCGACTTCTGCAGTTCTGCTTCATGGTTATTGGGCAGCGTCTTTTTTAAGTGGCGTCTCTCATTTGACTGAGCCAATGACGAAAAGGTTACTGCAACAACACAGGTCTGTGAATTGTGGGTAGACCCACAAGACTCGTGATAGTTAAATCATCCAATCACTGACCATCAAGCAGAAATGCAGATGCGTACGTAAGTCACTGAAACAAACTGTGAAAATTTCCTTTCGCGAAAATCAGGGGTCCGTGCCTATTACGTGTGTATATGTTTCGTTTGGCTTTTCAACTATAGATGGGGTTGATAAACTTTTCACTGTTAAGCGAACACTTTTGAAAGCAACCTTTAAAAAATGCTATTGTGTTTGAGGAATTCGCTTACATAAGATAGTTAGAAATAAACATTTTAAATGATGCTAAACATTTTTATAGAGAAAATTAAGGAAGTCCTTATTTAAAAATTTTTAAAACTCTGGAGCACACAAACACTTCTACATTAACGACATTTTTTATAACTTAGACATATCATCTGCTAACGATTCTGGAAGAAAAACTGTGCGCATTTAAAGAATATAAGTTTAAATTCCTGATGTAACTTTCAAAGTTTAAAAACGTTCATTGGTCAAGCTAGTGTTTGTTAAGAGTTTTCCAGGTATATTTCAAGCTAAAGTCCATAAGAGCCTCTAAATGACAGTGTTGTCACTGTCCAATTTTGGCGAGGATTCAAGTTTTGTGTTGCCACGAAAGGAATGTTGGTCCACTCTATGGTTCCATGAAAAAATTATGATTATAATCAAGTGAAAAGAAGCTAAACAATACAAACGTTGATATATTGATTTATTTTCCCAAAAAGGATTTAATTTAACTTAACTATTAAACTAAAGTATTATTAGTCTGTAGTTGCCAGAGAAAATTTTAAATTACGGACTACAGTAATATGCCATGTTTCACCAATATTATTTTGGCTATGTACTCGGTTCTATTTTATTTCAGCATTACACACCGCACCTAGACTTTACATATGGTACTTAAGATTAAATTGTGTACTTGCGAAATAACTGCGATCATTGCGTTCTGTTTGAATTCACTTGGTAACATTTAAGTACCTAATGAAGACAAGGATAGTTTTACGGAATATAAATTGGTTAGAGATCGAAATAATGAGAAAGAATTTACATGTTTTGAAAATTCTCAGACCAAGATAATGGTAAATCAGCTTATTTTAAAAATTAAGTGGTTTTTTTTATCCAGCCCTTGTGTTATAAGTAGAGAGTGAAAAATCGCGAAAATGTTTTGTTTAGTGCCAAAATAATCTCCAAAACACTATATCACGAACCGTCTTATATGATTGGTAGGGGCAATGATTTTTGGTGAAGAGATTTCTGCCCCAGTTTGTTTCAACGTCTTACGTGCACATCTGCCGCTTTGCTTCTAGGTTATTGGCAGCGTGTCATTGAGCAAAGACGTGTCTTATTTGACTGCGCCATTCACAATAAGGTTTCCACGACACCACGCATCTGTGATTTGCTGGTAGAACCCCAAGACACTTGGCAGTGAAAACATCCAATCACTGACCACGAAGCAGAGGTATACATGTGCACATAAGTAATTGAAACAAACTGGGGCAGAAATCTTTTTACCAAAAATCATTGCCCCTAATGATTGGACTGACACGGTTCAGCTGTCTAATGACCAATAACAAACGTTGGCAAGTGGCGTAACAGAATTATCATTTTTGCACGACAAACGTAAACACACAAATTAGTGAAAACAACTAGGGAAATGACGCTAGTACGCTGGAACCCAGTAAACAGTCAAATTTTCTCGCTATAAAACACTCTCTAGTTTTAACGTAGTGTGCTTGTAAATGTCGCATACATATTTTTTTGTTTCGATTTATTATATTAGTCTGTGTTTAAGTACGAAAATTGTGTATAGCCTTTGTCACACGGCTAAGTATCAAAAAACAATAATTTTTCTTGTCCTCAGTTTGGTATCAAAGGTTTATATTGGGTATTAAGTCTTTTATTTTCAGATTATACACAATACTTATATTAATACGTATTGAAATAAATGATAGAAAGTTAATCACTTGTGCTGGTAGGTTAAAAAGTGGACCCATATCCTGGCTAGTAATATTAACTTTGTAGTTGTAATATGTAGGCCTAAATACTAATAATTCTGAACAATCTAAACGTCAGAATATCTCGTTTCAGTTTTTGCAGCCTCGTTCTGTTGTGCACGCGGAGAAACTCCCACGAGGATGTTGGTAATGGGGCTGTAGCATCCAGTCACAATAAAGTAATTTAATTTATCACGGAATGATATGTGACTGTTAAAATATTTTAGGAAGGGAGATGGTAGAGTTTTCGTTGCGAGAAATATAAATATTTAAAATATTGAATTTAGATATTACAAATTTAATAAATGTCTACTCCGGTCACTTGATGTGGAGTGCGTGTAGTTCGTTAATGGTTCGACAGTCAAACTCAACAACTATTTTAAGTACGCCAATCGTTTTATATAAAATCATTAGAACTCAAAACTGACCAATTAAATTTATCTCAATTTACGTACAATTGTACGAAATACGTCATATAATAAATATATTTTCAACGTTGTATTTAGCTACTACGATTTATATTATATATGGACACACAATTGTAGCTGTATCAGCGATACATATACATGGATGCATACATTATCAATTATGTTCTTAACTGTTTCATCTACACTATGACTTGAGTAACAAAATAGCCTATATTTCAAACACAAGAGTACGGAACCTATGTAAATTCCATCGTGGCAATCTTTACAGTTTTTATTAGACAGGGTCAGAATGCAAGGGAGAGGAAAATAGCAAATATCTTTAAAAACCTAGTGGCCAACACCAACGTCATCACATTTCCTACACAGAAAAATCAAGAGCAACCTTAATGAGCATCACACCCGTGTCGCCATGGTGAAATACATAAAAATCACCAGATTTTGCTACAAATTGGTTTCGTAATATTCGCTTGAATTTTATGGAAACACTCAAAGAGTGTATCTTTATATATTTAACAAAATAATTTAATTTTATGTGAACCAACATAAATATCATATAAAATTTTTTGGGCAAAATAAGTCATATTTTATTTGTTGATTTACATGTATCGTCACATCCGATTTCATGAAAGTGATTTTAGTCCATATGCATTTCTGATTATCTTCTGCAATAAAAAATGTCTTTAAATCCCAATTTCTTTCTAATATGTTGCCTTGTCTTCCACTGGACCCATTATATCTGTTCACTATTCATTAACATACATGAATCGTATCTCTACATATCATTAATATTATGTCGGGATCCGATTAAAAAACATTAACCATTTATTATTTAAAGTGTTACAGTATTTTAAATTCTGATCTCTAGCATACAAGTTATGTTACATACGACTACCTTAAGTTTCATCATTGTCCGTTACTTAAGTAAATGTTGAAAACGTTGGCAAAATTACTATTTTTCGCTTTATAGACCAGGATTATGTAGTTGGAGAAAGAAATCCAACACTATATCACGAAACTGGTTTCTAGTCTAGTTAACACAACACTCGTTAATGACAGCAGTAGTTGAAATAAAAATTTTATCGCTGGAAATAAAAGAATACATTTAAGGCATTATAAATTTTTGTGGTGATTCGAATATAAACTGCGGGCACTGCCAAATTTTGCTAAGAAAGTATTGCTATGTTAGGTGAGTTCTAAAAACATCGAGATATCGTATGTGAGATTAATTAACAGTTAGCAGTAGCCAAGCCTAAGTGTAACTAATGTTTTGTAGCAATCGCACGTATGTTAAACTTCAGAGTGTTTCTGGCCGCCTGTCCAAGCCACCGAGTGGTGTGCAAAGTTTCGACAGACGTATGTTTGTTTCTCAGTGAGCCTGAGTAATATTAGTGAATATTTATTTCAGATCCTCCATTAGAATTTAAAGCATGTCTTTTCACTTCCAAAAATGACGAAAATATGTGAGTTTGGGGTTCTATGTTATTTATATATGAAAGGCTAATGCAGAATATATAAAATTAGGCTTTATAAAACTCTATAGATATGTACAATAAATAGTTTTCTTTAATATTATGTCTTGAAATGATATATCATTACCGCATGCACCATAAAGGCGACGAGAAGGGTTCACGCCAGTTTTTGTGACTTTCGTCTAAAGGCTACAAATTATGAGTGGCGTGTGTGCTGTGACGCCCTTAGTGGTCACCCAGGATATTTTCGCGTGCTGGTGTTTCTTGGTTAGAAGGGGAGGTAAAGCTATTGTCATCTCTTCCCTTGGCTGTAACCCCCCCCCCCCTAGCCAACCTAGCCTGCGACAGCAAACGAGACGCCACATTCCCTTTCCAGTCTGGCCATACCTGAACACAGTAAGGAGATTAGCGACCTCTCTAATCCTTCCCCCTCCCCCCTTCGACCCTTCACGTCCTTTTAGAGAATAAACGCATGGCCACAGATTCTCGTAGCCATCTCAGCTCAACAACAACTTTTTGGCACGGAAATACGTCCGGCGTGCGGTGACAGTTGTATTTGCTTCGGTTTCTGCAACGATAGATGACACATCTTTGATTAAAGTGTTGAATTTATCAAAAATAATAATTAAGAAGTACTTAAAACTACATTGATGAATAGACATGTCGAGACTATGGCAATAAAACAGCAATCCAGTGAAAATAACTTTAGTTAATTGAAATATGTGTTAAAATAATAAGCATGCTCAACCTGTAAATGTACTATTTCATAGGGGAGTATTAGTAATTCGTAAACTCTTCAAAATATAATTTAAAAATGTTTTTATTTAAACATTTAACATCATTTACTTACAGCAATTACTGTTTATACGAAACTATGGTAACCTTAGACGCCTAGGTCGTAAACATCTCATTTTGACTGAACCCTTAGCTCCGGCATATCTTGGTGCAGGCAATTATGTACCAAGCGTAATCCAATCAAGTCTAATAAAACGTCTTTATAAATTAACTTTAAAAAAAATTTAGCCCACTATCGAAAAACTTCGTCATTTGAACCAAGTCAATAAATAAATAATAAATTACGTGGGTAAACTTTGCACCACCTGAAATATTTTTTTGTAGAGCATATAGGTTAGGGAAACCAGTTCACGGCCGTGTGTTTGAAAAAAAAAATGTATATACTGAGGTAACAAGTTACCCATGCTGCCGCAAAGTATAGACCGCACAACAACATAATAAGTTCAAATTGGTTTTATTATAAATGAAATGAACTTTGTTTTTTCAATTTACATAAGAAGTCTTATCCTTTCAGCGACCTTCGGAAGTTTTGGTCCTCATTGCTTCCGTTCATGTAATATAAAAAATATTATTGAAAAATCAGAGCGTGAAGTCCCAAAACCGGAGCAGGCCTGTATGCCCTTTTCTGCCACTTGTTATTGGGCCACGAGAAGCATCCACCCTCTATCTGTCTGACCATGTCACGTACTCTCAAAGGCAAACAGACCCAAATAAATATACACCATCACGTTTTAAAGACACCATACATTTTTATCGCATGTGATCACTTTGAAAAGTTGCACAATTTTAAAAGTAGGCCTATTTCAATGCATAATTTGAAAGTTTAGCAAATTTCGGTAATTAATTCTACATTGAAGAATTTTAATAAATCTGTTTATTATATGTTCGAGACATTCGATGCATTATTCATGTTGTGTGAAAGTGGTAGACTGATAAAACGAAAAATTATATGGCTTATAAAATATTAAGTTTAAGCGATGATTATGTAAAATACAGTTTCAACCTAAAATTTGAAGTTACCTTCACATTTCAAGAAGAAAATTTTTGTACTTAGAGTTTTGATGAAAACAGAACAGGAATTTTTCCTACATGTAAAATTACATATTTTGGTGAAAAAAAAATTTTTGTAATATTAGATTGATTGTTTTAATTGTAATTTGTTAAATAGAATTACATATGGAAAGAAATGGTACATTTTGTCTGTAATGAAAAATTGTTCAACTTATTTGACTTACTGTACATATAGTTTATGAGTTTACACAACATGAATCACACTATGTATAAAGAAACTATAGCTTAAATGTAAACAATGTGCCAACCACGAAGGATACATTTTTTTTTTTGCTAATTAAACAAGCATGTCTAAATAAAAAAAATACAATAATGTTCCTATCAAAAGTTCGAGTCCACCAAGCGAGCCAGCGAAGTTGTGTCTGGAGCAGTCCGTGGTGCTTTAGATTACTAAAAACATGTATAAAATAATGTTGCCAACAGTTATAGAGCAATTAGAGTGTTGTCAAGTATAAAACTAGAAAATTGTAGTAATACTAATTATTAATTTGATCAGGTGGCCTTAAGGGGAGTTTCAATGGCAAAATTTGAAAAAATTTCGATTTTGAGATTTTAATTTTATATTATAGCCTGAATTCTGCAGTTTAAAATGATATATAATATGTTGTGTATTTGTAAGCGGAAAGTCTGTCAAAAAAATTTTTCTAACAGTCAGAGGTGTCAAAATTTGAAAAAATTTCGATTTTAAGTTTTTGATT